>JASANA010002641.1:0-33248 GCA_030248095.1 Ptycholaimellus sp. GST1_10
TGTTTCGGAGTTCAATAAATGTATCTATTGCAAATATTCATCCAATTGCTGTTGAGTTGCCATACTGTGCAGCGGCGGTAGTTCTGTTTTCTAGGATCGTATGTAGTGGCACATTTTCTTATTCATGCTTAGCAATTTTCAACGACCAACCACCAGTGATCAAAGCGCAGTCTTGCGAATTATTTTTTGTCTGATCACCGAGAACAGATGAATGCATTTATGGTAGCGGCTTGTCCAAATGACAATTCAAAAGGGACGCAGCAAAAGGGAAAAGCGTAAAAGGAAAAAAGCAGGTCAGCCCAAGGTGTCGAGGAGGTTGACCACCTGGCGATGCCGCTGACGATTCTTGCGAATGCTCGAAGCGCGACGCAGCAGCCCGTTCAGAATCCTACACACGCATATCTGTACATTTTCCAAAAATTAACTATAGCAGATACCCGAGCCGGCAGGGATTCAATCTCACGGGATTTGCTATATTAGAAAAGTGCAAAATATTGCAAAATAGAAGCTATAATTCCCGTGAGAATAAATCCCTGCCAGCTCGGTACAGCCTGGCATATCGAATCGCTTGAATCGTTCCCCAGCCCAGCGTTCTCCTGGGTAGATAAGCAGGTTGAAATGAAGTGTTTTCCTATCTACTGGAACAGAAAGGACTGTGCACCTGCCAGGAGTGTGCCAGGCGTCCGCCCACATCCAGTCCAGCCATCGCCTCCTCTCCTTCTCCAGGCCGGTAAGATGGCTTAAGAGAGTATAGAAGAGGAGGGAGGAGGGCATGAACGGTGAATGGAGCTCCAGGGCGGCGAGTTGGGGATTGCGAGCGGAGTAGAGGCGCAGCAGTTCCTCGATGTCCGCCTGCTTCTGGGCCCAGAGCTTCTTCTTCAGTCGAATGGGGTCCTGCTCCTCCAGCAGGCTCTCGTCGTAGGCCAACAGCTCCCGCTTGCCTCCCTCGCTTCTCAAAGTCGCCTCATCCTTAACAAACTATTCAGCAATACGTAACTGAACGAAGTACACGTACATAAAACGTATCGTACTACGAGAAATTCAAAAATGATAGTCATTTTGGCGAATATGCAAGTTAAGATCATGAAAATGAAGATTTTTGGCAAAAATTGAAAAATTAAGATTTTGGTAATCAACAAAAAAAGAAAGTTTTTTCGATTCAGGTGCATTTTTAAAACAAATTAAGGACACAGGAAGGTCGGGGACATTGTTAGCTTTCGATTGATACCCATTTTGCTATAGTTTTTTTATGAAAATAGCACTGAAATCTACAGTTATGTACCTTCAACTCACTGAAACTCAAATTTTGGCAAATTTTCGACCTCTCTTCACGTTTGGAGCTATTGCAAGCCCATTTCTGCATATTTTTCGCCCAAAATTTATGGAGTTACAAAAAATATATGGAGATTTAGAATCTGCCATAAAAAGAGGGTGTCAAAAAATTTGTGTTCGTCCGATTCTCCCTCCTCTCAAAAGACGCCTCTTAAGTGTAAGCTGGAATAAGCTTGCGCACAAACTAATGAACATTGATGAACTAAGGATTATGTAAGGATAAATATATTAATTTCATCGACTTCAGTTGCTACTAACTGGCTGTGCAAAGTTATGTTTCATGAGAAATCGCTTCTGAATGAGACAGCAACAATGGAACAGCAAGATTTCTTGTTTGCTATGATTAATTTGATGATGTCTTAGCAAATGATGAAACATTTATTTCCTCCACTTGAAATGCCAGTAAAATGTTGAAACATCTTAAAAAATACATCGACAAGAGATTCACTTCAGGATTCCCTAAGAATCCACTTTATAATAATAAATATGACAGAAGACATAGCGGATATGCAATACGCAGGCCACCATTGCGGTTTGTGCCATTATACTGGTTTTTCAAATTTTTCTCATTTGTTTTTTTATAAAGACCAGCTCCATTTAGAATGTTTTCCACTGGTTATTGGGCATGAAAAACGGCACATTTTTGACGTAAAGTGCGATTCTGGTGAAGTTTCCACGTTTTCAGGCCAAAACGTCAACAGGTCGAGAGCATTGGGTGGAGATGGAGGACACTTTGAAATGTTTTTTAACCATGATTCACCCTGTTCCCCAGAGATTTTGACGAATTTCATTTTGACTTAAGCTCATAGTGTGGTGCGTCATTTAAGCCTACTCGCAGCCTTGTAGCCATACCCAAAAATTCCTGCATCCATGGCTTAGAGGTGACCGCGCTTATACTCTAAACGCATGGCCTCGCTTTCCCTGTTTTTTTTTGCTCAAGCCGTTGATTTGGGCGTAAAAATACCACCTTGGTTTGCCATTTGATGCTTATTCGCTTACCTCGAACGAAGTTTTGTGACAAACTAAGGTTTTACTCTGGGACCATTTTTGGTTAATCGTTCAAAGTTGGCGTTGCCACTAAACGCATACTTCAGGGCCAGGTAGTGAAGCGCGTTATTAAGGTTTATTGACGCACTGCTTATCTTCCATTTCGGCAGCTTTACACTCACCGTATCTGCGCTGGATTTAAAGATCAAAGCCGCAATTGGTCTTAGCACTGGAAAATATAGCTGGGCTGACAAAGGGTTATATCACATCAAAATGGAAATAAAAACGTCTACTTGAAAATTGTTCATTCGCTTTATCACTATCAGGTGGGCACCAAGTATTCGCCTTTTTCATTTGACATAGTTACTACATCTAGCTAAGACTTTTGTATAAAATTTTTCTGATGATACATAAAAAATAGTAACAAGTATAATGGCGCAAGCTCAATTGTTGACCGCGAAGCAAACTATTGAAATTTGATTAACACCATCTATTTTCCATGTTATTTTACCTTATGTTTTAATAGTTTTTACATAGTTTGCTCTGACAAGTGTCAGAAATCATATGTTACTGATGAAGAAGATAAAACTTTAAAACGTTTAGAATTTGGGTGATCGTTTCATTTCATTTTTTACCCCTCATTTTTATTGCAGATTCTTAATCTCCATACATTTTTATGTAATTCCACCAATTTTAGGGCGCAGAAAATTAGCAGAAAGGAGTTCGTTACAGCCTCAAAAGTGAAGGTAGGTCGAAGAATCGCCAAAAATCGAGATTCAGCGTGTTCAAGTTACATATTCTTGGCAATTTTTCCAGTTTTTTCTCTCTAACAAACTTTTTTCTAACAAAAACAGTTTCAGCTTTCTCTCATAATGTGAGGCTGAGATGGTCAAATAAGCCACGCAAATATCAAATTTCAAAATAGGAAAAATTTGGGCATAAAAAAGGTTATTTTTGGGGGGGTGTATAGAAATTAGTATTGAATTAGGCCATTGGAATCAAAATTCAAGACATAAATTTTTTGGCCATTTTTCGCCCATGTTATATCATAGGGATTGACTTGTCCTTGAATCTTTTGCATTTTAAAATTTCAGGTTTTTTTGTGTTTTGTGTTTTGGTTTTTAACGTACTGTTTTGAAAATGAAATCTATATCTATTCTTTGTTGTTTTTGAAATGAATCATGTTCTGTTTAGATATTTTCATGATGAGGGACAGGCAGGTTGTAGATTGCTGCTTTTGTTTGTAGGAAAAAATGAGATAAAATGCCAAGGTCCAGGGTCTTTAAACATGAACTCCAACTTTGTGTTCAACTGCTTTCCACTTTTGTGGTTAACTAGGTCCACTTTGGGTAATCCAACTAACCACATAAAAGTTATGATATCAATCTGCAGATATGTGGTTAAAAATTTAGGAATTTACTTTATTGAATTGCTTTAAAGCTGCTCTATGTTGGAGGAATTATATCCTACTAATTTATACTGTTAAAAGATTACATTGTACTTGTAGCTGCAGCCCAGCAAGAGACAGACCAGAGTTAAAGATTGGGAGACCATTGAGTGAACGTGGGCTCTTCTTCAAAAATTTGGAGTCTGGCTGCTGGACATCTTGGATTTAGTTTTTGTGGTGCAGTTCCAGTCTTTCCATCTTGTTGAAACAAAATGCAAATGTATGATATTTTACTAATAAATAAGTTATTCTTTAATTTTTTTCTCTATGTATTGTAAATTTTTAGAAATCTTACATTTGGCCTGCTGATGTAAATTATATTCTTTCAATTTCCAGGTAGAAAATGAATAATTTTTTAATATTGTCAGGATACATTTGAACCATCATAGTGTGTTAATCAAGACCCTCATCTATATTTACTGCAATCCACAAGGTAAATTCATTTCCAGCTTTCAATTTATTACTGAAGTGGATGAAATTTGCAACAACAACAAAAATCCCACACCTTAGATGAGTTGTATGAAAATTATTGGAAACCAGTTTGGATGTAATGAATTAATTAATGAGTATATGAACCCAAAGTGAAGAAATGCACAAACATGTTGCCTGCCTGTATAAGGTCAGGAGGAGAACATTAAGGCAGAGGCTGCAAAGGCCATCACAGTTGGGTTAAAAGAGCCTTGGGTGATAGAGGTGAGGGGGACAGAGGAGTGGGTAGTGTTGAACAGATTCCCTCCTTCCAGTCCTGCCCCTGGTGCTTGGATATGAGGAGAGTGGCCTAATGGGGGGAGTAGTCCCGATAATCGGTTGTGAGGCATAATATGAGGGGGTCCTATAAGCGAATGCGAATGGGGCTGTGGGGCGTTGGTGAACCGGGCTGTGGGTCGGAGTCGGAGTCGTCGCCGGTGCCGGAGTCGTAGTCGGGCGGGGGTAGGGCGGGCGGGGCCGGGGCGGCCTCGGAGAGGGCGGAGAGGTTGGAGGCCAGGCTGAGGGAGTCCTGCCCACGACCGCTCGAGGAGGCTGCAAAAGCCCCGCGATGTGGCTACTAGCTGAGCTGTGTGTGGGCAAGCGGGGGCCGCCAGGGGACGTGCCAGCCTATGGAGGGGGGACAGGGAGGAGTAAGGAGGTGAAAGGAGGAGGAAGGGAGGAGGAATGGGAATCAGAGGCGGGTGAGGAGGCTACAGGTGGGCGGGCGGTCGGCGGCGGGGGCGGAGAGGCTGGCCACGAAGTTGTCCTCCAGCTGCTGGCTCAGAATGCTCACGCGGTTGCGGCCCACCGACTCCTCCGCGCCCGCGTTCAGCGATGCCTCAAGATGACAGCCAAATTTCAAGACAGGCTGAGAGGATGGGGCTTCAATAGGATGCTTGCCTGGAGGAACTCGGGCGGCGGGGGTCGCGGGAACTCCGGCGAGGAGTCCGCATCGGGAAGCGGCGGCAGCCTTGGGGGACAGGGCTCGTCGCCGCACTCAGAGGGCTCCAGGGAGTTCCTGGAGGAGGTGTAGCCGGAGTCTTTCTTAGCCGCGAAGCCGGGCGGACTGTGCCCCGAGGCGCTCGCAGCACC
Organism: Ptycholaimellus sp. GST1_10; assembly: GCA_030248095.1. Classification (NCBI taxonomy): domain Eukaryota; kingdom Metazoa; phylum Nematoda; class Chromadorea; order Chromadorida; family Chromadoridae; genus Ptycholaimellus; species Ptycholaimellus sp. GST1_10. Next base: position 5,327 of record JASANA010002641.1, read on the forward strand.
GCGCAGTCCGCTCTGCTGCACCGACTCCTCCAAAGGCCTTCCACTCTCTAGACGGCAGTTCCTAATATTTATAATCCCATGGGACAGGACAGGGGACAGTAATGATCCTCTGCCCTGTCCCATGGGATTATTAACATTAGGACTGCTCTTAGGCGACCAGAAGCAGAGAGGTGAATAGGCGACCTTGAGGGAAAGGCCAAGTCGGCCAGAGGTGCTGGGCGGAGGCGGCGGGAGCTTCTTGGCCCTGGCGGGGTCCTTGCTGGGGGCGGGCGCGTTTTTGGGCGGCATTTGCGGCGGAATGAGGGGCGGGGTGCTGGTCATGTTGTTACGACGTTTGGCCAAGGCCGCCTGTCAATCAACCCTTACAATCAGCAGGAAGGCTGCAAGTCAGGGAAGGGGAAGAGCCTTGAGGTCGGAGTCGAAGTCCAGGCGGGCTGCAGAGGCGGTGGAGAAGAGGGGCCAGGGTGCCTCCGGCTCCTCGGCCTTGCCGGGCTTCAGCTTGACGGCGGAGAGGGCGGCCGGGGAGATGCCGGCGGGGGAGCTGGCGGAATGCTGGATGTGCTGGCTTTGGGCAGGGCTGCTAGCAGATTTCAGCTTCACGGCGCTCAGGGCTGCCGCGGTGACGCCGCGACAGTCGCCCTTGGCCGCCGCAGGGGTTGTGGAGGAGGGCTTGGCAAGGAGGCCGGGCGGTGGAGGGGGTGGGGGAGGGGGTGGGGGAGCTGAGGGGGCAGGGGCGACAGGGGGAGGAGGAGGGGGAGGGGTTTTGGGCCGCAGGCCGGCCCCGCGATAGGGCTGGGAGTAGGTGGAGCTGGCGGCGTCGGACTCGGAGATCTGGCGCCGCAGCTGGCGTCCACTTGGAGTCCCGTAGACCTATATCAATCACTCCGTCATTGATTGAATGTTAGATGAGTAAAGGCTGGGGGCAACCTCCTCCTGGGGGTGCTGGTGGCGTAGGGGCGGGGGTGGCGGAGGTGCTCTGCGCGGCGTCATGACCCCATAGGCAGCCTCCTGGAGGTCGGGGCTGCTGTGGAAGCTTTTCATGGAGTGTCAGGTGGAAGGGGCGGAGGAGATTGTGGAGTGGGCGTTGTAGTCATGGATGAGGAGGCGGGGCTCTGTGCCACGGGGGGAGGCCGTAGGGGGAGGCTGGCGGGGGGGGGGGGGGGGGCTCGCGTCGGCCTTCTTCATCTCCGCCACACTGGCGTAGACTCGAGGACCGTCCGTGGAGCGGCGGCAGGCGGGGGAATCGAGGCCCGACTCTTGCTCCGAGGAAATGGAGCCTTGACGGGCCATCAATTGCTCCAGCTCCGCAGCCGATATTCGCCTAGAAGAGCCTTTTGTTTAGGAATTTAGGAAGGGGGAGGGAAGAGGGTAATGAAACCGGGAAGAGGAGCGGCCTCGGATGCTGGCCACCTTTTCGCTGTCCCTGTAGGGGGAGCTGAGGTCAGCCCCAGCCAAGGCCTCCATGGATTTGGCGCTCGACAGGCCGCCTTCAATCAGGCAGCAGTTTATCTGTTTAACTCGAAAGAATGTGCAAATCATGCTCCAATCAACTGAGCTGCAGGATGGCATGGGGCAAGCTGAGATTGGGGGCAGGCAGTGTGTGAAACCAGGAGAGACAGAGAGGGGGACACTGTCAGGAGGTGCTCATGTAAAACGCCTCCAGCTGAGGCTGCTCTCTGATAGGTTCCAGCCAGCCTGCGAACACAAGGATAGGCTGGAGTGGGTGGTGGGGGTGGCGGTTAGTGGGTCCTTGGTGGAGTAGTAGGTAGGGGGTGGCTTAGGGAGGGAGAAGGAGCTGTGAACCGGCAGCGGAGTAGAGGGAGGCGGGCTGGAACTGGGCAGCAGAGGAGCGTCCTGTAGCAGCGGACAGGGAGGTGGAGGGATGGCGTTTCGGGATCGGCGGACGCCCTGCTGCCCCTGCAACGATAGCCGCCAATCCATCCTGGCCCTACTACGCCCCTCCTTATAGCCTCACATTCCCTCCTTCGCTACGGTTAGGCAGTGGGAAGGGAGAGAACTGATGGAGAGGTGCAAAGGGGGTGCCTGTGACCCAGAGAGTTTGCATCGCCTAGGCGCTACCTAGGAAGGAGGCCGACGTTGTGTCTCAAGAGTCCTTGTGTGCGGCTGTAATTGGGCGTCGTTGCCGGGACACAGTGCGGAGGTGCACATGTGGGGACTGCTGGCATGCTGGATGGTGCTCAGAAAGTAGTAGGAGGAGGGCCTTACGATGAGAGTGGGAGCGAGGCTGTAGGGTGCCGTAGTGCTGATGGCTGGAGGTGGTGGTGCTGGAGCGGACGGTGACGACTTTCAGCGAGATGGTGTCCCCGGAGGCATTGATGAGCTCCACGACCTCTTCATGGCGGGCCCTTCGAACATCCACCCCGTTGATCTGGAAGAAAGATCGCATCCTTTGAGGGACCAGGGATGGGGGCAGGGAGGGACAAAGAACCTCGAGGAGGAAGTCACCGGGGCGTAGATCGGCCTTGATGGCCATCCCGTTCATGTCCACGCCCTCGAAGAACTGGAGGGCGGGGACGGCAGGGGAAGGCTCAAAGTCCACGCCCTCCTCCAACTTCCGGGCGCCGCGGAGGATGAAGCCGAAGCCTTTGGGGCCGCGCGGGATGACCAGGATCCGAGCCACGTTCACACTGCAACCCCGCAGGCCATTTGTCTGGGTTCAAGAGGGGGACAGACAATGGCGGTCGCATTGCGCTTGAGTGAGGCCCCCAATATAAGGCCCCTTCTTCTACTCTCCCTCAACCTTTCCTCCTGACCTCATTCCGCCACCAAGGGAGAAGGCGAACCCCTAAAAAGAAGAACGAACACAACCCCATCCATCTATTGCCATTGCCTCCTCCATTGGCTGCTGGCACCCTCCAGGTTATGCCAGCCAATATCAGTGTGTGCGTGTCTAGTCTCTGGGATGGGGTCTCTGGCAGAGTAAAGGTGGGCAGACGAACTCATTGGCAGAGGAGGAGGGGAAGGCATGGGCGGCCGCAGCAGCTGGTGAGCGGAGTGCCTTAGAGGGCAGCGTCCCAGCAGGGATGGGGTCTCTGGCAGAGTAAAGGTGGGCAGACGAACTCATTGGCAGAGGAGGAGGGGAAGGCATGGGCGGCCGCAGCAGCTGGTGAGCGGAGTGCCTTAGAGGGCAGCGTCCCAGCAGGGATGGGGTCTCTGGCAGAGTAAAGGTGGGCAGACGAACTCATTGGCAGAGGAGGAGGGGAAGGCATGGGCGGCCGCAGCAGCTGGTGAGCGGAGTGCCTTAGAGGGCAGCGTCCCAGCAGGGATGGGGTCTCTGGCAGAGTAAAGGTGGGCAGACGAACTCATTGGCAGAGGAGGAGGGGAAGGCATGGGCGGCCGCAGCAGCTGGTGAGCGGAGTGCCTTAGAGGGCAGCGTCCCAGCAGGGATGGGGTCTCTGGCAGAGTAAAGGTGGGCAGACGAACTCATTGGCAGAGGAGGAGGGGAAGGCATGGGCGGCCGCAGCAGCTGGTGAGCGGAGTGCCTTAGAGGGCAGCGTCCCAGCAGGGATGGGGTCTCTGGCAGAGTAAAGGTGGGCAGACGAACTCATTGGCAGAGGAGGAGGGGAAGGCATGGGCGGCCGCAGCAGCTGGTGAGCGGAGTGCCTTAGAGGGCAGCGTCCCAGCAGGGATGGGGTCTCTGGCAGAGTAAAGGTGGGCAGACGAACTCATTGGCAGAGGAGGAGGGGAAGGCATGGGCGGCCGCAGCAGCTGGTGAGCGGAGTGCCTTAGAGGGCAGCGTCCCAGCAGGGATGGGGTCTCTGGCAGAGTAAAGGTGGGCAGACGAACTCATTGGCAGAGGAGGAGGGGAAGGCATGGGCGGCCGCAGCAGCTGGTGAGCGGAGTGCCTTAGAGGGCAGCGTCCCAGCAGGGATGGGGTCTCTGGCAGAGTAAAGGTGGGCAGACGAACTCATTGGCAGAGGAGGAGGGGAAGGCATGGGCGGCCGCAGCAGCTGGTGAGCGGAGTGCCTTAGAGGGCAGCGTCCCAGCAGTGGCCGAGGGGGACTTTCGCATCCGACCCATCACCGCCGGCCGCAGCTTGGAGGGCATCGTGGCCGACGGGTCCATGCCCCTGCCCCAATCATCGTTTCTGCTGAAGCATGGGATGAAGGGAAAGAAGGGGGCACCGAAGAGGGTCGGCGAGGGAGTTGTTGGAAGGCGATGGGCTGGGGAGGCCGGAGGAGCCGGAGGAGAGTGTGAGGCGACTCAGACGGCCGTTGGGGACCTCCGCAGCCTGACTGGCGCTCCGTCGCCGGGCCAGTCCGGAGGGCGGCGGGCCGCACCAGGTGAACTTCCGCTTGGAGTTGTAGCGCGGCATGCCTCGATAGGCTACTGGAAAAGCAATCCCTTCCTCAATCCCTATTAGGTCAGGAGGGCAGGTGGCTGCTCACCGGCGGTGTTGGGATCGTGGTTCTTGATCACATCTGCGACACCGTGGTGGCCGCAGATCAGTGCCACGTGATAGGCCGTCTGCCCCTGCGTGTTCACAATGTCCGCCTGGGCCCCTGACAAAGCAATGGCCTGCCTTAGCACAAAACGAAGGAAAAATAAAAGGTAAAGGAAGAGAACCTCTGAAGAGGAGGATGCGAGCAGCAGCAGGCTGGTTGTTGACGGCGGCCACATGGAGAGGGGTGTTGCCGTTCCTATTCTGGGCGTCCGCCTCCGCCCCATAGTAGAGCAGGTGCTCCAGGTGTTGCACCAGCCCGTTCTTCACCGCCTTCAAATCCTCATCGCCTAAGCTTCCAGCACATTTCCTTTCTTCCAGAGGCAGATAGAGGACCGCTCTCTCAGGGGAGTAGGAACCACGTCGGTGGCCGAGTCCCTTGAGGCTCCTCATCCCTATACTCTCTCCTGCCCCAGCCAACCACTCCTCTCCCTTGGCCTTCTTGGGGACTATGTGGGGCCGCGAATGAGGTGCTAGAGAGAGGTGTTGAGGGTCGGGACCGCCCCTCATATCCTTCTTCATGCTCTCCCATCCATTTGCTCCTACTTTCACCGCCCTGGGATCTGGAACAGGCTCTCCTGGCTACACCGCCCTACAGTGCCACTAAAGGAACCCCCAGAAAACAACTGCCGGGCAAAGGGCTCATAGAGCTGGCGGAATAAGGTCGCACTAATGGGCTCCAGTTGGAGGCAGGCGGGGGAGAAGGAGGGGAAAAGAGGGGACAGGAAGTAGGGAAGAAGAGAGGACCTGGTGTATTTCATGATTGCCGGTAGGGTCGGTGATGCCTAGAAGGGCGTAGTCACGCAGCATCAGCTCTGCCGAGTCCGCGCTCGTGTCCTTCAAATAATGCCTCCTTTTCAGCCCGGCCCCTTTCCTCTTCTTTCATTTCATCTGCCGCCAATTTATACAAAGCTATTTTGGCCATTTCACCGATAATTTATTTTGCGATGCTTGCTAAATTCTTAGTCCCTTCATTAACTAATTAGCTTCTGTCCGCAACTAAGAGACACTCAGAGAGAAAGTGGGGAATCGATGTTTGAACTAATAGCCGTTTTGGTTTTAGCAACTTTCGACGTATTTATTATGTGGTATTATAAAAACTTTATGCTGATTACGAATATGATAGCTTACGGTGCCATCTAATCGTTCTGGTTTGAGAAAATTGGCAAATTATAATCAAACACCAATTTTTGAATATTGTGATTTTGCAATATACAGGTACATTTAGGAAAATTGTTTGCAATAAACAGGTACATTTAGGAACATAATCAACAAAATCTAATCTGAATCTATAAATATTTAATTCAAATTATAAAGTCGATGTTTGCTGCACAGAAAAAAAGACTGCATAAACTGACTTTCAAATTAGGCCATTGCGGCTCACTTGTTCTGCTCAAATTTGGAGGTTTTACATAAAAAAATAACACTTTCAAATGGACTGAAAAAGATAGGCAATCGATTTGATTCACCCATCACCCTTCTCTTCGTCATTCGCCCTTTTCTCGTGAACGACTTTCAATTTCAAGAACTGTGATGATGTGATGGTTAAGTGGCATACAGGTTGAAGCATAGCGTAGTAGAGTGGCGTGAGTCCGATGGGGTCTCGCTGGTTGGGCGAGCTCGATAGGTCGAGCAGGGTCTTGACGTTGGCGGGTGAGCGGAGGAAGGCCGCCTTGTGCAGCGGCGTCTGCCCGTCCACATTCCGGAAGTCCATATGAGCCCCTCCGGCCACCAGCGCCATCAGCAGAGCCTCCGAGTCCGCCAGGCCTGCTGCCAGCGTCAGAGGAGTTTCTGCAAACATTTATTTATTGATTATTTCTGATTTATATTTTATATTTCTGATAGTTGATTGATTTGTTCTCCATTTATTGATTTTTGAGTGGATCGATACCTCCGGAAGCATCGTGGAAGTTGGGGTCCAGGCCTTGACTGAGTAGCTTCTCAACCTTCTCCACGTTGCGGGCGGCCACTGCTTCTAGGAACTTCTTCATCGTGCCCTAAACAATCTCATTAGTCACCAAAGGTCTCGGTTGGGCAGGGAATCAGGGGCAAGCCTTGGAGTGAAGAGCCTTGAGAGCTTTCTCGTCCATGTTGAGCAGTTTGTAGACGCGCTTCTTGTACTTCAGCTCCAGGTACGGCACGCAGTCCTGGGCCAAGCTTTGTATTTCGCTCATTTAGTTCAAAATAGGCGCTGGCTGGCTGAACCTGGAAAGGATAGTCTCGAAACAGGCGCTCCTCCTGCAGGAATTTCCCTGCCCGCCCATTGCACGGCGGCAGGAAGAGGCCGTAGTTGAAGTCCTCCGTCACCTCCTGCCAATCCACCTCCATCCCTTCCACCCTTGCCTAGGCCCAAACTCAGGCACGCACCATTCCAGAGCTATAGGGGACGGCTAATGGCTGTGAATGTAGGGGGCGAGGCCTAATGACCAAATGGAGGGGGAGCACAGGCCCTAAACCCACTCAGCCGCGCTTCCCTTGCTCAAAGGGCCCAAACCAGTCAGTCTTTGCTGGCAGTACCGCCACACCGCACTCACACACGCAAAGGGCTTCCATTGCCCTCTCACCTCTGCTCTACAAAGGTTCTGGGAGGCATTCAGCAGTCGTCTTCAATGAATGAAAGTGAGAGTGTGTCTCTGGTGGACTGCGTGAACTTTTTCCTGCGGTCTTTTGTAAGGCGGCAGATTAGATTTCCGGCTCCTAATGCGGTCTTAATGAGGCAGGTGCTGTTGCTGGACTGCTCTGCTGCCAGAATAGACACAGGGACCGGCTTCTTTGGCCTCTTTCCCTTGTCGCCACTGGGCTGGGCTGGGCCACAGTCTATTTGGTGTTGGTGGGGGCGCGGACACCTTGGGGGTGCGATGTTTACGGTTTGTGTGTCCTCCTCGCCCGCCTCCAGGGCATTGTTTGGTCGGAGCACGCGAGTTCCAGCCAGCCTCCTACATGCCCCCCCCCCTCCTCTCCCCTCCAACGCCCTCCTCCTCCAAGGACAATGAGGCACAGGGACTTCTTCTTCCCTTCGCCCATTCAGCGCCGCCCAGTCAAGACGCGCCATACAAACAGCCTCCAACACCCAGCCCCTCCTCTCCAGGGAACTCGCCAGCATGACACCCCTTCTAAATGCTCCCCCGCCTCCTCAACACCTTGTGGACAAGAGCCCCAGACGCGGCCTCCCCACCTCACTAGCCACTCTCACTCCCTCCCCTCTATTGACACCTCAAGTGGCGCACCAGTCGCCTCACAATCAGGCCACGCCAACACCACCCCACACCACCCACCCTCTCTCATGCCAGCTGCATCTCAACCTCAATGCCTCCCTCCTCATCTAGCTCACATCTTCCCATGTCCCTTTCCCCCCCCCCCCCCTTCTAACTGGGGGACGCAGTAAAAGAAGCCAACTGAAGAGGCAGCGTGTGCTCAAGGCTCCTGGAGGCTAAAGGCTTGAGAGGAGTATCAGTGTAGCTGGCCAAGAAGCAGGGGTTGGGGGGGCACTGGTGGAACCGGACAGTGAGAGACAGGGGCTCACCGAAGAGCCTCTCTACCCCGCCAGCACACCTTCACAGGCACCCTGCTGACGTAGTCCCTGTGGCCTGAGAGAGAGAAAGCAGAGGCTCCTAATCCAACTGGACAAGTGGCCAAAGCCAACATTCCTCCACCCTCGCCCCTCAGCTGACAGCTAACACCCTTGGCTAACACAGTCGCCTCTCTTTGGCCCAGAGTCTCCTGCACAGTCTTTCCTCCTCCACTCTCCAACAACACACTACGTCCCACTCCTCGCCTAATCTCAGATTATTTCTCCGCGCACTCTGATTCATTGCTGGCACAGAAAGAGAGACTGGGGGGACAATTCAAACAGCAGGCACAAAGACTCGCATGCACAGGAGATGACTCAGTGAAGGGCAGGGGTAGGAAAAAGGGTCTGGAGCTGGTCTGACCTTGGGCAGTGCACCGAGGACGCGCTGCTTGATGTTCCACACCGTCTCCTCCGCATGCACTTGCAGGCACTTCTGCAATACACCTCTCTTGGATGGATGCCCTGGCACATCAGAGAGGAGGAGGAGGAGGGGAAGAAGATAGGCTGTCAACTGCTGGATACTCCACAGACCGCCTAGATTGGCTGCATTTGGGGGCGAGGAAATGTGCCGAAGAGATGGCCGCCAGAGCTGCTGGAAACCGCAGGGAATCAGGGTCACCCCACTGCCCCCTCGCCTCTACTCCTCCCAACCCTACTCCTCCACCCACCGCGGCCTCCCCACGAATGAAAGCGCAGAAAAAAGCGGCCAATTCGCCGCTCTAATCCAACGGGCAGGGGACAGCCATGGCGGCTGGTGGGGAAGACGGTTGGTGGGTGTGTGTGACTCGTGCTGAGGTGGTGGGCAGGAGACTCTGTCTCTCTCCTGTAGGGCTAGGAGGAGGGGCGCTGGTGAGCTGTGGAGTGGGTGGGCCGCCCTGTTTGTGGCCGCTCTGCGCTCTCCTTTTCTGCGCCCGTCCCCCTTCTCTACTCTCTTCGGGCCCCCGAAATCCACGGAGGGAGAGAGCTCCCAGCTTAGCCCCTGCCTCGCAAAACACTGCCTCTCGCCCGTGACACTGGCCCTGTAGCCCCCCCCCCCTAGCCCTACCCCATTCCCCCCGACCCCCCTGCTAGCAGCCTGGGAGCTTGCCACGAGGGACCCAGAGCCTTCCCTTTATCTTCCCGCTTGGCACTTAACAGAGCTAGCCTGCGCCTACCCCTTCAAAAGCTTCCGAGTTCCATAGATCATTACTTTATTCCAGCTTGATACGAAACCAGCCCATAATTTTGCTCAAACCCCAAACAAGCTAAAAAAAACAGTTTAGATGCTTCATCGAAATATTCTCAAAAAAGGGTCGGATATAGGCAAGAAAAGAGGGTAAGAAACCTGTATGTTGAAGTCGGGAAGGTATATCTGAACGTTGACATGGTCGGCGGGGGCAGCGTCACCGAGTACGCTCATCTTGCCCCACCGCTACAGGCCAAAACGATCACACCTCTCTTCTGCCTTCCAGCGCCTCCAACAGCTTCTGCTTTTGTCTCCTCTCACGGGGAGCGCGGGATGGGGTGGGTGGAAAAGGGGAGGCGGCAAGGCGGGAAAGAAGCAGGCCGCCAATGAATGGGCCAGAGATCACGGCTGCCCGCTGCAAAAACGCCCATGCAAATGCCAGCCCCCCTTTCCTTGAATAACATCCAGCTGACACACACACTGCCCCCCCAAACCCACCGATGCTCAACCACCGGCATTCATGTGCTGGCATTTTATCAGAGCTCGCGAGTTTGGAATAAATTATTCGAAAACATATGGGATGCTAAAATTCCACGCGAATTCCTATGATTGATGGAAAGGCTTCTATAAAATGGAAAAATGAAGCAATTGGGCTTTGGAGTGTGGGAAGAGAGCGTAGTACTAGTGACTGAGGGGCGTGTGGCAGTGTGCAGGTGAGGGTTGACCTTGCCCTGTGGGAGTATGACCAACAAGGGACCTGGCGGAGTCTATTCAGGGGAAGGGAGAAACAGCTCCTTCCCTGCCTCCATGCCTCTCTTCCCCCCTTCCTGTGAAGTGGCTAGAGTGCTAACGGGCTCAGCACATGCGGCACTGGGATCACAGCTGGCAAAGCGGGACGGCAAAAAGCGAGCGCCAGCCTCACAACTGCGCAAAAGAGGGGGGCCTGGCATTGGGTGGAGGCATGGAGGGTGGAGGGAGTATTGCGCGCAGTGGGCTGGGAAATCGCCTTACGCCACTCCCATCCGCCTCCTCCTCCCACAAGTGCGCCACCCTAACATCCGCATTGCGCTGTGCCACCTTGCCCTATCTTCCCTTTTCATCGCACAGGCAAAGCATCATGAACTTAAAATTGCACTAAATGTTGCTACATTTGGCCAATTCTAAGCTAGGTAATTGTTTTCCTAGGCTAATTATGGACGAGCTAGTCAGGTGGGTGATCAGAATAAAAACTGAGGAAAAAGCCTAGGAGAAAGTTTGCAGATGGTGTGTGATCTGTAGTAGGGAAGGGAAAAGAGGGAAGGGTCAGCGAGTGTGGCGGAGGGAATTAGGGAGGCATAAAGAAGATGGCGCTCTGCCTCTTGCGGTCGGCGGAAGGGGCGGGGCGGGGCTGGGGCGTCAAAAACGCCGCCCAACTTACGCAATGAAGGGACAAAGAGGAGGGGAGGGATGGAGAGTGAGTGAAGAGTGTTCCAGCCAACTGCCCATCACTGCACACCCACACCCATCCTCAAGCACTGCTGGCTCCCTCCTCTCACCCAGCCCTCCACTTCTAACTGCCTCATCGATTCCACACCCCCCTCTCCCACCTCTCCCACTAATACACCACTTCGCTTTTCTTACACACACAGCCAGGCATCAGCTGGAAGGTCCTGCCTAGTTTTTGCTGCCACAAGGGCTTGTGTGAACCGGGCCATTCAAATTAATGGAGCAAATTAATGAGCTCAGTAGTAGGTGTCAGGTAGGAGAAGAAGCTAGGCAGGCGAATTCATCGGGCATTCATGCTAACGAGATTGGGCCCTGGTGAGGGGTTGTAGTGTGAAGGGGGCGCAGACAGCAGGAGGCATGAAGTGAGCCAAGGAAAGGGGAGACGGTCGATAGAGGGCGGCGGACACTAATTACTCCCGCCCTGGCAGACGCAGACCGAACTAGTAGCCTTCAGCCTGGCACCTAAAGCCCTGCCTAAATGGACAAATACGCCGCACCAGCCTACCCAACAGGCACCCTCCTTTTCACACCAGGTCAAAGAAAGCTCCCCCGCACAAAAAAACACCCCCCAGGGGCAGTGAGGAGGAAGGAGAGTTGGAAACGGCGCTGCGCTTCCTGCTTCTGGCCGGCCTGAAGAGACCAAAAGAGGAGCTGAGGACAGGAGAGAGAGTGTGGGCAGGGTGAAAGCGGTAGTTGGCGGAGTGGAGGAGGGAGGGAAGGCTGGGGGGCCAGCAATGGTGCTCAGGTGTAGTGGTGCCCGTCCTCTCGGTGACCGGGAGGTTGGGAGGGGGTTCTGTTTGCCCAAGAGCCCCCCGTACACCAGCGCCCCCCTTTTCCCCCGTCCAAGTCCCCTCCGTCCTCCCAGTCGGCGCCCCAATCGGGCGGAGCCAATGCAGAGGAGGAGCTGCTCCTACTTTCCCTTTGCGAAAGGAGAGGAAACTAAGAAGGAAGGCTTTGGGTTTCCTGACGACGAGGATTAAGGCTAAGGGGAGTGGGAAGCAGAAAGAGATGAGGCCAAATGGGGCAGAGGAAAGCTGCCTCGTGCTAGGCATGCAGAAAGCCCTTGAAGCAACAATTCCCGCCCCTCCCACCCCTAAGCTCCCGCTGCGCATGGCGAAGGCTCAAGGGAGGTTGTCAAAAGTCTAATCCTCCGCCGGCAACACCAGAAAAGCTTAGCTGGAGTGCCGCAAAAAGCTTCGACACCGCCTCTCCAAGCTGGAGGGAAAGTAGTCATGGCGGAGAAAGGGAGAAAGGTGGAGTAGGGAAAATGGTAGGCGCCATGGTGCAGAGGGCTCTGGTCTGAGTCAGTGCAAACGATGAAGCATGAGTAAGCAGAGAGTGGGAGAAAGGCCTCTCTCTCCCTCCTATTCCTTCCCTCCCTACCCTGTATCTGGCTCTGGACAAGGGATCGCCCGCCAAAGGCGTGAATAAATCCTCTACTCTGGCATCCCCATGAGTCGAGTCTGGCGCGGGGCCCAGTCGCGATGCATTCAAATGGATGAAAACCTGGCGGAATGGATAAAAAAGGGGAGGGAGGAAAAGGAGAGTGAAAGATAGGGCGAGAGGATGGAAGGGGAGGGAGGCTGGGTGGATGAGACTGGCTGCATATAGGGCGGAGGAGGAGGAGGCAGAGAGGTCGCGAAAGGGCAGGGCATCTTATGCGCGCGATATGTAGACGAAGAGAGGAGGGGAGGAGGTAGGGGGCGCCACAGGGGGAGAGTGCTGAGTAGGGCCGGGAATGGGATGGGGGCTGGGTAGAGGGAGGCGAGGTGCCCTGTCCACCTCAACCTCAATCCCAGAGTAGGAGGGGGCTGGGGCGAAAGGATGATGGGGGGTGGGAGATGGCATAAACGCTGTTTAGAGACGCCAGCGACCAGCCCCCCAGCTCCTATATCTATCTACACACCTTGGGAGACGCTCTGTGCATGGGGGGTTGTAGAGAGAAGAAGTAGTGGTTGTGTGTGTGTGTGGAGGGGGAGGGTCCAAAAAAGGAGCGGAGGATAAAGAGGCTGGGTGGAGCTTTAGGGGGGGCGGGGCGATGATGGTGGTGTGTTGACGAAGCGTGGGCCCTGGGTAGCGGCCGGAATTGGCGGATTCCCGCCCAACCGCCTCACGACCGCAAACCCTCCTCCCCCATCCCTCCACCATCCCTCCACCTCTTCGGAAGGGTGTGGCTCTCAGGTAGCGGAGCGGGGGGGCAATTTTCTCAAGCGGACGCGAGGGGATCGAATGACCGGGACTCCTAGCTTGTCCTGTATGATAGCCGATAGGCGTGCGAAGGCCACTGAGGTCAGCACCTTTGCTAGCGGTGTTTGAAAAAGGGGTCCAAGAGGATCTCTGAACAGGGCTAGGAAAAAAGCAATCAAGTCCGGGAGGAGTAAAAGCATTCATGGGGCTGGGTTGTTGGGAGAAAACAAAGGCAGTGTGGAGGGAAGGGACTGGTGAAGGGTGGGTGGAGGGGGGAGGAAGGGTGAATAAAAGAGGCGCGGGAGTGATGATTAGAGGAGAGGAATGGTGTGGCGGGAGAGGTGAGTGGAGCGTACAAGAGTCACTGTCAGGGCCTATGCAGGGGAACTTTCCTCTCTCCTCCTCCCGCACTCCCCCAAAAGGCTCTCTCTCTGCCACTGCGGATGAGAAAGGGATGCGAAGGTCTCTAAACACATCTCCGTGCGTATCTTCCCCTCCCCCCACCGCTCTAACACCCTAAGTCTCCGCTAAGCCTGCCCCGGCGAAGTTTGCTCAAGGCTTGGGACAGCTTTAGGTGAAAGGATGCGGCGTGCAATTGCTGTGGGGCATATTGATAGGAGGTGTGGAGTGGAGGAGAGTAGGGAGGTGGGTGGAATGTGAATAGAGGGCTGGTGGCTGGGTGGGGGATGGCCGATCAGGGAGGCTCCTTGAAGAGAGAGGCGGGGAAGAATGGGGCGGTGAAGACAAATGAGGGGGCGAGCGGGGGCGGCACTGGCCATTGTCCGCTCTTTTCAATCGCTGCAGGCCCCTATTGACCAGCCTACAGAGGGCTGCATGCGGCAGTCCTACTGCACTGCCCAGGGTCGCCAAAAACACCGAGGTGGCCAGGGATTGACGGCAGAGGGATGACCTTGACGGAAGACCGCGGACAATGGTCAACTGGCAGAAGCCTTTCGGAGGGGCATCGGTGAATGGGGAAAGAGGTAGGGATGGCCAGCAGCTGGAATGGTTGAGGATAGAAACTGGCTTGAGAGGGAAGGCTGAAGAGGGAAGTGTAAAGGCCGTTGGCTAAGCGAGCGCCCTGAGTCCTTTATCCCTTCGCATGACCCCTCCCTCCACCTCCAGCCAGCCAACACCGGTTCGCCAAAGCTCATCGCCCGCCCCTCTTCAAGCCCACACCAAGCCTCCATCCCATCATCTGCTCCACCGCTCCCTCCACTTCATGCCCCTTTGCGAACTATACTAAGCTCAAATGGGGCAAAAGAAGTTCTGGAGTTAGCTAGCTCTGTATGGGAAGGTTGTAATGGGAGTGAGGGAGACGACACGCGTTTGTTTGGACAAAAGAGGAGAGGCCTTATAGGCTGGTTGGAGTTGATGGAATGAATTAGGAGGATTGAGGAGGATGACCCAATGTGGAAGATGGAGTGAGGGCATGTAATGATTGGCAACGATTAGCGGCTGAAAGGCAGTGAAGACCAGTCGTGATCTCTGCCGTTCCAGTCCGCCTTACATTGCCACTCTCTCAACATCATAGACCATCATGGAGCTAATTTACGCACACCTCCTCTCACTGCTCATCTATCTAACACCTCTCCTCTTCTGCCGCGACTAACATCTCTGCATCTGGTTGAGGAAATGAATTATTTGCAGACTAGGATCTGAAGGAGACCGGATGGAGACCTTGAAAATGGCTCGTTCGATAGGAATTCTGGAAACTTACCAGAGTTCTTAAGAGAGTTTGGGGCATCTTAACAGTGAACAAGGTCTACGACAAACGAGGTCAAGTAGCAGCATTTGAAAAGGAGGCATTGAACGATTGGAATAGGTGGAACGACTTTGTGTATAGGTCTGGTAGGGGCAGGAGCGTGTAAATGAGCGAGGAGGCATTGGCTCAGTATCAGGGTTGGGTTGGGGGGAAAGCTTCAGCTGGGTGTGGAGGGGAGGCTGATGGGAGGAGGCTATATGGGGCCCGTCCTACATACACCTGCCTAAATAAAGCCCTCACCTGGCCCTGCCCCCCAGCAGCACGCACCCTGCCTAGCTTCCTCTCCGCAGCCAGACATCCGCCCTCCTTCACTCCCTCTCCCTGTCTCTTGGCACCCCATCGACTCTGGCCGCAAATATACCAGAGTGGCTTAACCAGCCCCTAGCTGGGATGAGCTCTAAGGCGGGCTTTGCCAGGCGATGAAAGAAAACTGTCGCTGTGAAGCGAAAGTGAGTCTCCCGGCGCAAAGTCAACAGAAGCCTGCGACGCTTGCCACAAAGCCAGCTTCCGTTCTCAGACACACACACTCTCTCTCTCTAGACCCCCTTTCTCGCACTTCTCCTGCCCCGACTCCTCCTCCCTTTCTCACCTCCCTCTAGTGGAGAAGCTGGATGCTGCATGCGGTGTTGGCCCAGTGCCAAGGAGCGAGCAGGATGCAATCAAGACCTCCCCTCGGAGGGGAGGCTGTTTGGTGGAGGAAGGAGCGGTCCGGTTGGCTGGTCGCAAAAAGCCCCCTCCTGCCCAGTAGCAGGAGGAGGACAGGAGGGAGGGGCATAGAAGGGGGAGGGGGGGGAACTGATGGGGGCGAGGAATAAATAGGATAGGGGGGGCGCTGCTGAGGGAGAGAGGCCTTCCATCCATGCAATTGCGTCCTATTTGCAATCGCTGGGCGCAGGAGGGAGGCGTGTTGTGATGAGTGGGCGAAGAAGTTGCGGGATCCGGTTTCCTGCTCTGCTTAGCTGCCCCCAGCCGCTACAAAGCCTGTCTCAGTGCACTCTGCACAAAGGCAGCCTACTTTCCCAGCCCTCCGGTGCCCCATGCTCAGAATGGCCATTCAAACGCCGAAAAACCTGCAAAAAAGGGTGAAAAAGGAGACGGGCGCATCCAGAGTAGGGGAGGGAAAATATGGCCTGGAGTTTGCGCAACTGGGGAGGTTGAAATGCAGCCAGTGTGCATCGGCCTGGGTGTAGGAGGGTAGAGGCTAGCAGGCCTGTTGACCCAGGCGGGCAGGGGAAATTTCAGGCATCTGTTTTGATTGCGAAGGTGGGAGGGAAACAATTGCGGCTGGAAGTAGAGTGGCCATGCCCGTCTGTCACTCAACACCTCCAGAACCAACATTCTGTACCATGCCCACGCCTATCACCGAACTCCAATGCCCCTTTTCAGCCTTGTCCAGGCGAGTCATTTGCCAGTGTCCCAATAATTGAGGACATAAAATTAGCAAATGAAGCAATGGAATGGAATTAAACTAGGAAAAGAATTTCAAAACGTAATCCATAAATTAGGCAAGGAAATATAAGTCACGGATTGGGGTGAAACGCAGAAGCAGTCTGCTGGGTAGGGAGGGATAGGAAGGGGTTCAGCGAAGGAGGCGTTTGGGTAGGTAAAATATGAGAGACAGGTGGCTGTGGTGGAGGCGTCCTTGATCCCGGATGAAGAGGGCAGCGGCCTTCTCCCCCGCCCCATCTTCTCCGCAACCCCCCTTCCATCCACATTACGCGGAAGCGGATTGGCGGGCAGAGAGAGGTGCCAGGAGGCACGCTGCCGAGGGGATCCGCCCTTCTTGGCCCCGCAGGAACGAGCCAGCATGCAAAGCAAATGCTTCTCCGCTCAATCCAATCTATGTAGTTTGAAACAAATGTTTAAACGCGGAATTAGCCATAACAATTTGGCTCTGACTTTCATGTCAATAAATTTGGCGACAAAATGACGAATTCAAAAGTATTTCTAAATTTCATTCTTGTTCTTTAAATTTATTTAAAAACTGTTCTGCATGAAAATTACTGTTACGAGCCTTTGTAATTGTGGGTATCCCAATTCCTGATAGTGGAAAAAATCAGAAATGCATACATAGTAAAATGTGTTCGTTCAACCTACTGTGGCCTTATTTCATCGCACTACATGAGAACGTTACTACATGCATTGTTGATTTAAACAGAATGGGGTTGCATTTTGGACATTCGGGCATAAAGTAATACTCAATATCGCTAAAAGGTGGAGGAATAAAAGGCGTCTGTTTGCTGTCATTTATGTTTTCGATCATTCAGATTAGAATCCCATTCATTTCCGCCTCAACTTTCATCACTTCAGCTATGGCTTTCCAGCCACAAATATGACTTCCCATGAAGCACATTAAAATTCGCTTCACTCTTCCGTCTGTATTTGTTGGCTTTCGAAGGTTTCAGTTGTGTTTTAAATCGATGAAAAATAGCGGGAACTCAATTTTGACCAATCTTTTTTACTTATCCTCGAACAGCTATACATCTTTTAAAAAATAAAATTGATTCCAATTATAAACCTTAAAGCGATCTCAATCAGATTTCAATCTATTTTCGGTATCTAGGAGAACAATGATTGCGGCTTCTATTGTTCAGTGGCGGGCGGCGGGCGGAGTGGCGGGCGGCCAAGGCCCACTTATACAGTTACCCCATTTTTCGTCCGTCTGTCCGCATTTTTTTATATATATATATATATATATATATATATATATATATATATATATATATATATATATATATATATATATATATATATATATATATATATATATATATATATATATGAGGTTGTGATTCCGGAGCCCGTACTCCTCGGTTTTTCAACGAAATTGGCTGATTTTTTGCATGAAGGTCCGTCTGGGTGGTGGCTCGGGACGTTTTTGCGGGATCGACGCCATTTTGATTGGTTCTTGATTTATGGTCAAAAAACCTCAAAAATGGAGACCTTGAAATTCGAAAATATTTCGAAAATTTAAATTTTACTTGTATTAATTATTGATTATAATTTAGATTGCTGTTTATCATTTAAATGCCTCATAAACCCAAAAAAGACCTAGATCAATTTGTGGCATTTTACTTTTGTTTGTCATTGTAGCATTTATTGTGCTGACTTGCTTATTATTCATTCCAATGCGTCACAAGGTGAACAAGGCCGCGCATCTATTGGCGATAGCCGATAATACCTTGTTTAAAGACATCTTGGTAACTTAAAAGCTTTTTTGAAACAGACAATGCTTTTTAGGTAATCGCGTTTACTTCACTATTCACTTCTTCTTCAAACATTCAATGACTGCTTAAGAGGCAGCCTGTGATAGGATTAGGAGACGTATTCCATTTCCCAAAAATCAGACTCGAGATGGGAATTGTGATTAGTTCATCGTTTTGGTCCATTGAGTTGTGATCTCAATGCAACAAACCTTGGCCCAAAACATAACTCTTTATCAAAACAAAGTTATTAAAATCTTGATAACTTAATTAAATAAAATTATTGTCCTTTAAACATTTAAAACATGTCATAACGTATTTTAACGACTGAGTGCATTTAGAGTTGCCATTTTTGCAGCTGTTTTATCTCATTGTTTCCCGGTAGCACTAATGGCCTGCATGCTTTCTCACCCCTACGACCTTAGGCCAAAAAGACTAGCCGCTCGGAATCCCGCGGCAAAACAGCATTTTCCCAGCAGGGACATTCTCCTGCATGCATTTCCTTCGCATCTTCACGTCGCCAGAGGGTGAAGGCGGAATATAGGCTGTGCCCCGGAGTCTCGAAGGCGGGTGTGTGTTGACGCTGCTGGCAATGCCAGGAAAGGGACGGGAGAAAGCAAACTGTCATCTTCCCCTCTCCTCTTCATTAGTTTCCCTAGCCGGGCTGGCCTTTTGTAGCGCCTGTTTTGCCAGTTGAAAAGCAGAGTCAGCAGCTGTGTCAGAGCTCCAGCCAGCCATGATCCTGCTCCTCCTTTGCCTCCTCCCCTGCCTCGCCATCGTCGCAGCTTCCGACCTAGAAAGCCTCCTCTAGTAGCCTTTCAGCCTCCTGCTTTTCTTGCCCTCCAAACCTCTCCTGCTGCAGCGAAAAACGGGAAATGAGCGAAATGGAGCAGTCTGCGCTGCGAACGGCCATCATGGACAAGTTTATGCAGCAGCTTCTCAAGGTTTCCTCCTTTTCTGGCTCCAGTTGGTGGAATATTGGGGGCTGCTTTGAGATCCAAGCAGAGGCAGCCAGGCCCAAGTCCGCCGTCTCCCTGGGCGCCGCCAAGAACTGCTTCTTCTCACCCATCCAGTGCTCCCTCGGCCGAGTGAATCCCGGCAAGTGAACCTCCCCCCTTCCCTCCCACCCTCCATACCCACTTCCCCATTCACCCATTAGCCACCCAGTGATGACACTCTTTGCCTCCCTCTCTCTTCCTAGCGGTGAGTAGCAGGACTGCCTTGGCACTGCGAGCATTGTTGGCCTGGATAAGGACTACTAGCCTTGGACAGGAGTCTAGCTCTAACCAGCAGCCAACTAAGCAGCAGCGGGAGTCTCTAAATGACAGCTAAAGACAGAGTGTCTAATGAAAGGCCCGAAGACTGGCAGTACTGCGACTGACAGTTCGCGGCGGCAGCGCCCCAGCCACTGCACTCATGCTCGCCGAGCTGGCCAGAGATCGACCTGGAAGTGTTGTGCTTCTTCATACCTTTCAGGGGGGCTGAAAATCTAGCTTCAAGGGCCTATTTTTACCCTCGACTGAAAGCGGAAGTAAATGAGGAAACCCCGGGAGCGCGATCGATGCAGCCAGTTCTCGGCGGAGTCCGCCCGCTCCTCGGCCTGTCCCAGGGCACCCTGGAGCTGGCGGTACTTGCTCAGGCTCCCGTTGGCCGCCTCCTCCTCAAAGGCCCTACTCTCAAGGGGGCTGAAAGGGGGGAGGGGGTTGATGGTTGACCTGCTCTTCCACTTGCCGCTTGCAGCTCTTCAGCTTGACCTGCAGCTTCTCCACCAGGTCGTTCAGTCGCGCCCCTGCCTTTCGCTCCTCCTCTGCCTCAAGAGGCTTCCCACTTTCTCTGGCTCTTTCATTCAAGCGCGAGTTCTTAGATGTTCTAAGGTCAAGAATAGGGTGAGAGTAGGAAAAGAGAGTTTGAAGTGAAACGGTAAAGTTGAGCTCTCTGAGTCGGCGATCGCTGCGTGCGGCAGCCTTGTCAGCGTCGATGGCCCTCCTCTGCTCCTGGCCCAGCTCGGACTCCAGCTGGCGCAAGCGCTGCTCCAGCTTTGCCTGCTCCTTCTCGCAGCCTAATTCCATCCTCCTTTTCTTGCCCACACTTCATAGGATAGATTGAGGTGCCTTTGTCCTTGGCCAGGTGGAGCTGGTCCAGGCGAGTCTGCAGGTCTTTGGCCAGGACCTCGGTGGCTTGACGGAGACGATCTTCGTGGTGCTTTCCATCGGCGGCAATGCGGAGGTCTTCGGTCAGATGGCCGAGTTCTTCTTCCGCGGATGCCAGGGCGGCGGCTGACTTGGCCAGCTCTTCTTCCGTTCGCGAGATATCCTCCTGCATTTATGGCAAATGGGCAAGCCCTTTTCAAGCATTGACATGGAGGTGTGAGCAGCAGATCAGGTAATGATGAAATCAGGATAAGGAAGGTTAAGGCCTAAATAAATATAAACTAAGCTCCAATCGTATCACCCGAAAATGAATGACTGTGTAAGAATGGATGACTGTTAGTTCTAAAAGAAGGAAACCATGCAACAAATGGAATTGAGCAGCCATAAAAGTAGACATAAGAAAAACCTTCAGTGACTGAGCTTCCATGAGCAGTTTCTTGTTGGCCGAGGATAGGTTGGCCCGATCTGCCTCCAGACTGCTCGTCGCCGCCAGGACCTGGGCCAGCTCCGCTTCCGCAGCTCGCTTCCCTCGTTCCGCCTGCCCCATCACATTTCTTACCCCTTTACAGCTCAACAGCAGGAAACTACCGCAGAGATCTGGCCACTGATCTCGTCCACAGCCAGCTGGAGCTGATGCAGACGCTTCTCGCGCCCCGCCAAAGCCTCCTCCTCCTCCAGCCGGGCCTTCGCGTCCGTGTCCAGCTGAAACACTCCCTTCTGCGGTTCCTTGAGATCATGACCAAGCTCCCTCCATCCTTCCCTCCACCTCCTTCTTTGCTCAAATAACCTCCTCACCCGTCTCTTTAGTTTTGCTTTCATGAGCTTTTTTTGCTGCCGCCACCAACTAGCGTTTATTCGATAAATAAATTAAATAAATAATTTCACACCCACTGGCACACTGCCTGCCTTCCTTTCTGCCAGCTTTCCAAGAGCAGTGCCAACCTGAGCCTGCAGCTGACGCAGCTGTTGGGCATAGGCGGCCACAGTGCGGTTGGCGTCGGTGTTGGCCGCCGTGGCTGCCTCAAGACCCGCCTCCAGCTCTCCCAGGTCCCCTTCCAGCTTCCTCCGCGTTCGCACCAACTCCACACGGCCTCAACTATTTAGCCTGTCACAGGAGTTGGAGGACTGCATCGATCGGCGGGTGGGAGGAAATGCTCTTCAACCTGCCACCTCGCTCTCCAACGAGCTCTGCAGTCCATCTAGTGCTCGGTTGTGCTGGCGTCGACTCTCCTCAAACTCCGCCTCCTTGCCCAGCATCCGTCGCTCGATCTCCGCTCGCACCTGCCCCATCTCCACCTCTGCCCGCTGCACCTGGAGCACCCCAGCAACCTTTCCTTCATCCCTCCTGCTCACTCTCTATGGAGCCTAGCCTTGGCCTGCTCAGCTTCCATGGCCGCCTGCGCCTCTTCCACAGCCCCGGTCAGCTCATGCTTCTCCGCCTCCAGTTGTTTAGCCTCCTTCTGCAGTTCGGCCGCCGACCGTCCCCCATCGGCCAGCCGCCCGCTCACATCCCGCAGCTCCTGCCCCAGCCCTCGCTTCTCTCGATTCACCCCCTCCAGCTGCATCCCTTTTCTCACTCCTTCTCCTTTTACTAGGCCCTAGAAGACACTCACCAGCTCCCCGATCTCGTCCCCCTGGCTCCGCAGACGTCCTGCCTCCGCGGCCAGACTACGGCATTGCCCCTGCGCCGTCTCCAACTCCGCCGTCAAGGACCCCGCCTTCCCTCGCCACTCCCCAACCACCGCCTCCCCGCCGCGCACTGCTCGCTCCAGCTGCTCTGCGCGCGCCTTTGCTCGCTCCGCCTCCGACTGGCAACCCTGCCTCAGTCTCTCACTCCACCCATTGTCATTCCTTCATTCTCACGGAAATTTCAATCAGCTGCTTTTCTTCTGATCATGATTGAAATTTCCGTGCGAGTAAAATCATTGCCAGTTTTATTCTCGCGGGAATTTCAATCAGCTCAATAATCCAAAGCTCGATAGCTATTCCCGCGAGAATAAAGCCATAGTAGTGTGAGCCTTGCCCTGTACCTGAGCCTCAGCCAGCTCCAGCAGAATGGCAGCCTTGCCCTTCTCCAGACCCATCGCCCGTCCCTCTGCCGCGTCCAGGTCCTGGGCCAGCTCTCCCAGACGGCCGGCAGCCTTCCTTCTAGCCTCCTCCCCGGCCTCGCCCTGCGCCAAGGCCGCTGCCTCCCAGCGCAGCTTGGCTTCTGCTGCGGCGGCGTTGGCGGTGGCCAGCTCTCGCAGAAGGGCTTCTTTTTCAGCCTCCAGTTCGGAGAGGGCTGCCGCTGCTGAGGAGGCCTCCGCGGCTGCAGCAGCTACTCGACCGGCCAGGTCGGAGCGCTCCCGGCTTTCTTCCTCCGACTCCCCACTCACGCCCTCCATCTGAAAGAGGGATTTCTTTGAGAATTGGAAACTAGTTTTTGATCCCAAAACTGTGGGAGAAATTGTGAAAATCGATGAAGAATTGAATTTTTTCTGATGAAAAACATTATTTTATGCAAAATGATATCAAAATTTGAAACGGTTCATTTTGAAAAAAAGTTTAGGCTGCAACTGAGATGATTGTAAATGGAAGATGTAACCTGGGCCTGGTACTGGCGCTGTATGCGGCTGAGACCACTCAGCTGCCCCTCAGCATCCAGCAGACAGCGCGACAGCTCGGCATTCGAAGCATTGAGCAAGGCTCGAGCCCCGCCCAGCTCGCTCATCTGCCTGGCCTGCTCATCGTGCTTCTGCTGCATCTCCATCAGCTGCAGCAATATCCTCCTAGCAATTCCCTTGAAATCAACCAGCAGAGGCTGGACCATGATCTCCTGCTGCCGCAGCGTCTTCTCCGAGGCCTGGCGCCCCTTCTTCTCCCCCTCCAGGCGAGCTTTCAGACGCTCCAACTCCCCGCCCACCTCCGCCTTCTCTCGCTCCAGCCTTAGCAATGGTCCTCCTTGCCCACTCCAAGGACTCACAAGAGGAGCTCTGAAGGACTTGGCCTTGGCCCTGGCCACGCCGTCCAGCTGGTCCCCGATGGCGCTGACGGCCTCGCTGTGCTGGCGACGCAGCCCCGCGATGGCCGCGTCGTTGGCCGCCCCCGCCGCCTCCGCCTCCTGCCGCAGTCGCCCCAGCTCCGCCTCTCGTCGCCTACTGGCCTCCACCTCAATCCCTCCGCGTCTCCCATAGCCCCCTACCCTCGGAGGCCAGAGGCACCTGAGCAGCAGAGGCCCCGCTGGAGTCCTCCAGCTCGTCCAGCAGGGCCTCCATCTGTCGCTGGACTTCGCCGCGCCCGCGCTCCGCCTTGGCCCGTGCAGTTCGCTCTGCTTCCAGCTCTTCCAGCAGCTCCGCCTCGCGGGTCTTTAGGGAGGCCAGCTGACGGCGGCCGGTCTCCGCGGACGCCTCCTCCACGCCTACGCGGGCCAGCACGGTGCCCAGAGCTTCCTCCATGCTGCAAACCCTGCCTGCCTTTAAATTCTGGGACGGGAGGTGGAGGGGACCGGGTGAGTTCGTTGTCGGCAGCGTCCTTGGCCGATGCCAGTTCTGCCAGTCGCTCCGTCTGGTTCCGCTGCTCGCACTCCGCCTTCTTGAGACCCTTCAAATGAGGCTTGCTGCTCACTATCAATGCTTCAGATTGCTAACGGCGTTGGTGAGCCTTAAAAGGAAACAATTCAAGACTACTGACCTTTTCAGCATCCAGACGAAGTCGCTTCTCTCTCTCCAGAGCCTCTTCGGCGAGGTCCAGGCGACCTTCCAGCCGCTTCCTGGCTCTGCCCAGCCCCGCCGCCCGCTCCTCCAGCCCCAGCACTTCTTCGTCCACCCCTCTCGACGCACTCTCCACACCCTTACAAAACCCTCCTTCTCAGCAGTCTTTGGAGACAGGCCAACGTCCCCGCCTTCTTCTCCTTCTGCAGCTTTGCCACGGTCTCCTCCCGCTGTGCCAGTTCCTCGGCGAGGCTGCGCAGGAAAGCCTCCCGCTCCGCTTTCCGCTCTTCGGCAGCCTTGATGGCCTCCTCCACACCAAACGCTTTCTTTCGCAGCCCCTCCAGCTCCGAGGCAAGACGCCCCACGCACCTGGCCGCACAATTGCAATTGCAGAACTAGTAATTTACTGCTAAATAGAGCTGGAACTTTAGGAATTTTGTCACCTAGTTCTGCCTAAAGCTCCAGTTCTATTTAGCAGTAAAATACTAGTTGTGCAATTGTAAGCATTAGGGAACCTGGCCATCTCCTGGCCCTTGGCCTCCCCGGCGCTCAGCCGTGCTTCCAGCTCGTCGCGGGAGCGCTCCAACAGGGCCACCTCTGCCTTCGCCTTGCCCAGCCCCGTGGCTATCTGGTCAGGGTTTTCGACCTATTTTCAAATTGCTTTCTGAGGTCTGGGCTCACCTCTTCTTTGCCTGCTTTGGCATCGTCCAGCTGCTGGCGCAGTACTGCTTTGGACTCCGCCAGCTGAGGAAATAGGGTTTGTGCAGGCAGGTGTAGGGAAAGGAATGATGGGCACTTTAGCCTGAGCCTGTTTAGCTTCTTCATGACGGGCCTGCTCCGCTTCAAGACCGGCCTTGACGCCCTCCAGTGCTTCCAAAGCCTTGGCTCGAGCCTCCTCCTCCACCAGTCCCTTGCCCAGTTTCGGCTTCACCAGCTTCCAGGGGCCGAGCCAGGCCCAGCGGCTGAGGGCCTGTCAAAGTCCATCCAATGAAGCCCCCTTGTGGAGCTTAGAGTAATGGACTGACAATCCAATGTCGGACGTTCTTCTGGAGTATCCTGGGCGCGTCCTTGCCGAGCAGCCAGCGCTTGTAGGTCTTGCGGGCCAGGTACCAGCGACACTCCGTCTGCAGCGCCAGCACCAGCACGCTCAGCTTCGTGTCTCGCAGATCCTCCATCTTCGCCAGCACCCCCGCCTTGAAGAAGACCTTGCTCAGGCCTACGCGGTACCTTCAATGGGCCTCCATTCCTCTCCCCTTCCACCCACATCCCATCCACTCACTCTTCCGGCGTCAGCAGCTTTTCATCCTCCAGCTCCTGTGAAATGAATTGTTGAACTTGCGAGGTGCTGAATAGGGGTATAGGAGGGGCACTGTCATGAGAGCCTTGGCACAGTCGGCCTTGTTCTTGGAACTCTTGGCGGCGACTGGGGCCAGAACTTGGTAGCGGCCTACGGCGTCGGCGTGTAGGAGGCGGTTGGGGAAGCCTTTGCGACAGATGCGGATGCCCTCCAGCACCCCGTTGCAGGTCAGCTGGTGCAGTACAAGCCCTGCCGCCAGCACTCCTCAACCTTTTGTCTCTGGCCTTTTTGTCTCTTGGCAAGGGGGGACTGGACCAGATTTCTTCTTCTCATTGGGTATGAGGCAGCGGATGAAGTGGGGGTGGGTGGCGTTGAGCATGTCCATGAGGTTGTTGAGGGAGACGCGGTAGAGCATGGACACTGTCATCATGGACCCGCCCTTGCCCTTCTTCTTCCCTACACTCTTCCCTGGACCAATCAGAGCAATCAATTGGTGGATGATGATGAGTGTAGCTGCAAACCCTTGTCCTCCTTGGCCTGCTCCTCAGCGGTGAGGTAGTCGGCCCAGATGAGTGGCAGGAGGGCGTTGCCCTCGGAGGCTTTCATGACGGCCACGGCGGAGTCGTTGAGCGGGTCCTTGTTCTTCTCCAGCCAGTTGAGGACGTTGTAGCGGACCACGCCCGCGTAGTGGGCGATGGCGAAATGGGCCTCCGCTTGCTTCGCTTTCGGTGGCTTCGGCTTCTGCAGCAGAGTTCAATTCAGCTTGGAAAGAGTAGAATAAGAGAATAAGGGCAAAGAGAAGGAATGAATGGGGAATAAAAAAAGTACTTGGAAGTTGGGGTGTTTGCCGAAGTGGTTGTCCATCGAGCTTCTGGGCGAGGGTGAGGTCGGTGGCCTTGGGCACGATGCACTCCTCGTCGAGCATGGAGATGATGCCGAGGGGCTTCTCGATGAGCTCGATGCAGGCGGCGAGGTCGAGGCCGAAGTCGATGAAGGTCCACTGGATGCCCTCCCGCTCGTACTCCTCCTGCTCCAGCACGAACATGTGGTGGTTGAAGAACTGCTGCAGCCTCTCGTTCACGAAGTTGATCCACAGCTGCTCGAAGCTGTTGAAGTCGAAGATTTCGAAGCCGGCGATGTCCAGCACTCCTGTCGCCCAATCCATTCCTCACTCTATCGTTCACTCAGAGTGGCCTGCAAAGTGTACCGCAGAATTTGTGCCTGGGCAGATCTTTGGCGTCCAGCGTCGCGTTGCACTTGGCCACCAGCCAGTTGAACAGCCTTCAAAAAAAACTAGGCAACAGTTGTCTTCCATCGAAAAGGTGGTGGGTGGACCGATTGTAGACGCCTTTGGACATGGCGCCGATGGTCCAGCTCACCTGCTGGATGTTCTGGCCTGGAGGTGAGAGGAGAGTGGGTGTGGCTGGGTGGGGCATGAGTAGAGATGAGACCTCGTGAGACGTACTCATTGCCGACTTTGACGCGGGGTGAGAGGAGCGCTTTCTGATAGTCCTCCAGCTTCACGCCCAACATCGCTGCCGCCCTCCCCGACTCTCAAATTCCCCAGCCAAGTCTCCTAGATCTATTGAGAGGCTGACTGTAGGCGCTTCTGTATCAAGGCTTGCAGTGGATGGCCAGTAGAAGAATAAACAAGTATATGGCGCAAAGCGCAATAGGTGACCGCGGAGCGCTTACACCTCCACATGTAGTAAAATCCAAAAATTAAGAAAAAATTCGCTGTGAAGGTGATCATTGGATCTCAAAAGGAAAATTCTGTGGTTTCTCAACAATTTTCAAAAGTAAGCACAGATTTGGAATCGTTATATACGACTTGTGAACAAAAAAACTCAAGTCTTCTGCGCAATTATCAGCCGTTCAGCTGCTACTAATTATTGATGCTATTGTCATGCGTGAAAGGTTGTCACTCAAGAGGGCAAGTCTGTGGTTTCTCAACCATTTTCAAAAGTAAGCACAGATTTGGAATTGTTATATACGACTTGTGAACAAAAAAACTCAAGTGTTCTGTTCAATTATCAGCCGTTCAGCTGCTAGTAATTATTGATGATATTGTCATGTGTAAAAGTTTGTCACTCAAGAGGGCAAGTCTGTGGTTTCTCGACCATTTTCAAAAGTAAGCACAGATTTGGAATCGTTATATATGACTTGTGAACAAAAAAACTCAAGTTGTCTGTGCAATTCTCAAGACTACAGGTGCTAAAGCGCAAAACCTGTATATTGCAACGTTTAAACCTTTCTACCCAAAAAAGTAATGTTTCAAATGCTCAGAAACCGGGTCTACCCCTCCAGATCTTCCTAAAATAGCATTAGCTTTCAGGAAAAAAAAAGTTTGTCCCGATCCGGTGAGAATTCGCCCGTGGACAGCATTTCCAGATACCCATACATACATATGAGGACAAAAGTTTAATAACCTCTAAGACCGCGGAGCAGGCCCTTCAGGCCGCTCCGCGGGTGAGAAGAGTCAAGAACCCCCGCGGTCTTTTTCTGGATCCAGCTCAGCCTGCTCAGCTCCGGCCTGCTGCTTGAACTTCATCTCGCCGTGGTGCATGAGCGCTGCGCAGAGGCGGTAGCAGTTGTGCTTCTTGCCTCACCGTGGAGGCCAGCACATAGAAGGCCTGTCAAGACCGTGCCGCCTAGAATAAGGGTTTGAAGGTGGATAAAGGAATGAAGTGGCCACCTCGTCAGTGAGGCACATCTTGTGCACGTCCAATCCTCAATGGCCAGCTCAGCCTGGGGCTAGAACGATATCCTTCAGCTCCCTGTCCAGCTCCAGAGTCTCTGCAATCTCAGTTTCTGTACTGCCATTTCGGGTATTTTTTTTTTCACAATTGAGGCTTTTTATTTTTTATGGAGTTCACAAGTTTCTGTGGACACAAACCTGTGACTCATAATACAAAAGCCCCCAATTGTGAAGCAACTGCCGCCCTTTC
>JASANA010002644.1:0-12129 GCA_030248095.1 Ptycholaimellus sp. GST1_10
TGTGTGGCGCTGAGGAGTGGAGTGTACAGGGGGGGGGCACGGGTTGAGGGGCTGTTTTTGCTGGTGTCGAATAGCGGGCAGAGGGGCTTGCGCAGGCGGCAAATTGGCACAGGGATTTTTTAGCCAAGCTTTGCCAGCTGAAGTCCGCCGCCATGAACTTTTCAAACCGTTGAAACAGTCGCAGCAAAAAGCAGCACTCCACTGATACTTTCGATGAGTCCTGATTGTCGAAGTAGTCATTGTCGGTTTCCGTAGCAGACAATTAGTAGTCCGCTTGTCCAATCAGCCATGAGCTTGGCTGCGAAGCGGACTTGTAATAGCCGCACGCATCGAAATCAGCTGCTTAGTCGGCTGCAAAGCAGACTCCTCGTAGTCTGCACTCGTCCAGTCAACCGCCAGTTTGGCTGCAAGGCGGACTCCTCGTGGTCGGCACTGACAAGAATCAGCCGCATAGTCGGCTGCTAAGCAGACTCCTTGTAGTCTGCGCTCGTCCAGTCAGCCGCCAGTTTGGCTGCGAGGCGGACTCCTCGTGGTCTGCACTGACGAGAATCAGCCGCGTAGTTGGCTGCTAAGCAGACTCCTTGTAGTCTGCGCTCGTCCAGTCAGCCGCCAGTTTGGCTGCGAGGCGGACTCCTTTTGGTCCGCACTGACGAGATCAGCCACCAAGTCTGCACTTGTTGAATCATCCCCTGGCGGAGTTCATGAAGGAAGGGAAGGCAGCCACCGCATATTGCCATCTTCAACAAATTTTCTTATTAACCAGTCTAAATTTGAAACGCTGTAACCAAGACTGAGATGAGATGAACTGGGAAAAACATCCAACATGACCATCTCTGAGCAATTTCCTGGCCAGGATACACCTAAATTACGTTGCTTGCGTCTTATAGAAGTAGTGTGAGGAGGGTCAACCTCCCGCCACCCTCTCTGCCCAACTGGCCCTCAGCGCCGCCAAGACGGAATGGGCCAAGACCATCGTCATCTCCAGCCTGGCATTCGAGGAGGGCAAGGACCTGAGCGGCTTCGTCCACGAGATCATCAACGAGCTCGGGCTCTCTGCTACCTGCTGCCTCAACAACTGCTACCGCCAACTGCTACTGCCTCCCTGCCCTACGCGATGCCCCAAAGGATAAACCTCCTCTAGCAAAAGCCATTCTCATGACTCCCTCCATGCAGTTGAGTCTGCTTGCAGCCGCTAAGGGCCTTCACGACTCAGCCAGCTTCAAGTCCGTCTTCCTCCACCTCCCCCGCAGCAAGGACGAGCTGACCCTGATCAAGCTCCGCCTCCAGCGCTGCGATGCCATGCGTGCCCTCCGCTCCCCGGTGGGTGTCAAAAACATAACTTTTCCCAACTTTGCGCATAACCGCTTGAATTAGCTTCTACTTGGCGTAGAAAGTAAGAATACGGCGGTTATGCGCGGCTTGTTTGGCTGCTGCAGTGATTTTTCTGTTTTTGTACTCTTTTATGACATTTAGACACTTTGGCAGGTTATAGCAGCCAAAAATGCCACGCTTAACTGCGCATAACTTAACTTAACTGCGCATAACCGCGCCACGCTTAACCACGCTTAACTGCGCATAACCGCTGTATTCTGGTGTAGAATTATTAAATTAATCAAAATCTACCGGTTATGCACAGTTAAGTGCAGCTTTAGCTGCAGCCAACGCCCTCTATTCTTGCAAAAGCCTTCTGCACATATGTACAGCCAATCCTAGAATACACCTCACCAGCCTGGAATTCTCTGTCCACTTCCGACTCAAAACGTTTTGAGCAAATCCAGCGCGAGTTTGCACGTTTCATATTCCGAAAATGCCACATTCCTAACCTCGGCCTAGGCTACAACTATCGCTGTGCTAGGTTAGCCCTAGTCCCACTTGAACAATGCCACATCTCTGCTGATTTAATTTTTCTGTATAATGTATTTCATTCCAAACAATTGTGTCCTGGCCTTGTCCAAATCAAAACGTCCTCAGAAACAACTGTCGCCTCCTCACTGAGCCTAGGGCTCCTGGCCTCTTGGTGCAGAGCTGGCCCCTCAGGGTTGCCAGCCTGTGGAACCAGCTGCCGGAGCTGGCAATCTTGGGCACCCCGGCCACCTTTGTCGAGGCTGTGTGGAATCTGCTATGATCCCTGGCCTCCCTCTTTTGCTACTTCTTTCCGCTCCTTTTGCTCATTTTGTTTCAGCATGATATCGCCTCTGATGTTTTTCCCCAACTGCTCATCATAAACTTGGGTGTAGATTATGAATCTTTTGTCCATTTGCTCTTACATTGGCTTCATGGGCTTCTACCAGGCCATGGTGTACAAGCCGCTCATCATCAACTTTATCTTAAAGCATTGTATTGGGTGTTAGGCTTTTTATTGGCCTTTGGCTGTTCAAAGTAGATGAAATTGCTGAAGTTTTTCGACCCAAAGGGCCGATCTGCGGTCTATAGAGGTTACTGAATATTTGTCCTCATATATATATATATATATATATACTTCAACCTGCCATAAACTACAATATTACAATTGTGCAAATTTTCTGGGCTTTTAACGATAACAAATATATCCCACAGAAGAAGAATCATAACGATGATCTAGCAATAACCCCAAACACGCACACCTAGGTGGAAAATATTTTGCCCTAACAGTTGTTCATCTCCCTCGCGCCAGTTCACTTGTGCAATTTTCTAGTATTATATAATTTTACAGAGGTTTGGTGCTTACAAAATCTTCTGTCAACCTACTACTTTCGCCTGGCATTCGAAAATGCTGACTGTGAAGGATATCTATCTGAGAAGTTTTGGAGTACTTTAGACGCTGGTGTAGTCCCAATCATTCTGCGAAGAAGGTGTGAGTCCATACAAAACAATGTATTATTGGCTATCGCCAATAGATGCGCGGCCTTGTTAACCTTGTTACCCAATGAATCGATTAATCAGCATGTCAGCTCAAGAAATTCTAAAATAACGCAGTCAAAAGCAAAAAGTAACAAATTGGTCCAGGTATAGTTTTGGTTTCTGAGGCATTCAAATGATAAATAATAATCTAAATAACAATAAATGATTAGTAAATGAAAACAAGTATATGGCGCTTAGTGCAATAGGCGCAAAAAACCAAAGTCGTGTGGGCAAATAGCAGCTGTTCAGCTGCTACTGCTTACTAATGCTATTGATATGTTTGAGAATTTGTCAGTCAGAAAGGCAATTATGTGGTTCCTACTACTAATGGGATCTGCTTGTGAGCCATTTGCATTTTGTTTTTGTGCGCAGTTACAAGGCTCTTTTCATGCATGCTCAAACAAAATGCAGGTGACACAGCAGATTCCATTAGTAGTAGGAAAATTTCCTCAGCTTTGTACTTGGGGCAGTCGATTTTTGTGTGGCCGCAGGCCGCTTGCCATGTAGGGCAGGGCAGTCAGAGCTCTGGAGGCCGGAGGGCATGGGTGCAGAGGCCCGGAGCATAGCCTAGCATGCGAAGCATGCTAGCCGAAGCATAGTGGCTGTAGCACCCATGTCAGGAGGCCGGAGAAGCTCTGGCGCCCTGTCCAGAGTGGTGGGCAGCCAAGGCCTGCTTAAGCTGTTACTCTATTTTTGAACACGGAGTGGCCTGAAGGGTTGCTACATGGTCTATTACTGAAATTGTGAATCTCCACTTCAGTGCTTTTGTCTCTTAGATGATCTCTTTATAATGCTTGCAATCAAAATAGCTTGGACATCAATTTGATTCATATTATCAAGAAACTAGCTTGGGCTATAAGGTGATGAAATTAAATTAAATTATACTTTCAAAATTTTGAACCTCTAAAGAGCTAAGAGAGCCCAGAAAATTTTCACAATTTTAATATTGTAATTTTATGGCTGGTTAAAGTACACGTTGAGTAGAAATTTTGAAAAATGGTGCATGTTGAGAAATGGCGAATTCTCAACAAATTTGGACAAACTTTTTTTGCTGAAAGGTAAAAATATTTTAGAAAGATCTGGAGGGGTGGAAATGGTCCCAGAGCATTTTAAACATTACTTTTTGTGTAGAAAGGTTGAAAAATGGGGTATGTTGAGAAATGGCAATTCTCAATGGATTTGGACAAACTTCACCAATGCACTATGCGCCATATACTTGTTAATCGATCATTCCGCATATATTGGGCTGGCGCGACTGGAGCGCTAGCGGAGCAGTAGCGCCCAGCCCCTTTTATCGAGCAACACAACTACAGGAGGGAGGCTTTTTCCGTACGGCTAACTTTAAAAATTTATTTCTCCAGCCCACCAAAAGCTAGAGGGCTGAAAATTTGCATGAAAGTAGTTCCAACCCTCCTTGATCTGCAAAAAAATTTGCGGCTTAAAACATTAAGTAGGACTAGAGAAACAGTTTTTTTTGTAAGGTCACTCAAAAATCGTTACACCTCGACAGTGAATTTTTTTTCACCTGATTTTGAGGCTTAATTTCTCAGCTCCATCTAATCCATTTAAGTCAAAAATTAAACACATATTAGTCCTAAGTGTCCTTAACTTACACATAAATTTTTATTTTTCTAGGTGCTCCCTGTGTTGAGAAACAGCCTTCAGAGTACACCCCACGTTTCCCCCTTTCCTGTGGTTAAGGGCCAGTCCAGCTGGAGAATACTGAAATTATGGAAAAATTAAAAAGGTTGTTTTACTTTGAAAGCTGTTTCTCGACATAGGCAGCACCTAGAAAGATAAAAATTTATGCGTAGGTCAAGGACATTTAGGACTAAATTGTGTGAAATTTTGGGCTCAAACGGATTTGATGAGGCTGAGAAATCAAGCCTCAAAGTCAGGTGAAAACAAATTTACTGTCGAGGTGTGCCGATTTTTGAGTGATTTTACATAAATGACTTTCTCTGGTTCTACTTGATGTTTTAGGCCGCAAATTTTTTTGCAGATCAATGAGGGTTGGAACTACTTTCGTGCAAATGTTCAGCCCTCTAGCTTTTGGTGGGCTGGAAAAACAAAAATTTTTAAATTTAGCCGTACAGAATTCGCCATTTCTCAACATACCCCATTTTTCAAAATTTCTACCCAAAAAAGTAATGTTTCATATGCCCCGGGACCAGTTCCACCCCTCCAGATCTTCCTAAAATGTTATTACCTTTGAGCAAAAAAAAAAGTTTGTCCAAATCCGTTAAGAATTCGCCATTTCTCAACATACCCCATTTTTCAAGCTTTCTACCCAAAAAAGTAATGTTTCAAATGCCCCGGGACCAGTTCCACCCCTCCAGATCTTCGTAAAATATTACTACCTTTCAGGAAAAAAAGTTTGTCAAAATCCGTTGAGATTTAAGCCTTTTACAGCCAATGATGGGCACGTCTATATATAAATTTACGGTTATATAGACGTTTAGCCGTATATTTCACTTTTTTTTGTTTGCGTTATTTTTAATCGATTTCCGGCAAGGGGTCAAAAAAGCCGAATATAACATCAATTTCATTTACGGCTCCCGTCTAAAAATAACTAGGAGCTGCTTAAAAATTTTATTTTTAAACGGTCAGAGATTGAGAATTTTATTTTTAGGCGTTACGAGGCAAACTTTGGGCCATTCTGTACATGAAAACGCTCCAAAAAGGAAGCCTTTAGGCAACCTTGATTCCCAGAGACACCTTTTATCCCTTTTTGGGCCCCTTTTGGGCCTTAAGAGTCTTCCTTTAGCCTCTTTGGAGCTTCATTTTCCCAATGTTGTAGCATAGAGAGCCTATGTTGAAGCAAAGGGAGCCCCCCGTCCCTATGTTATAACATAAGGAGCCTCCCCCGTCCCTATGTTATAACGTAGGAAGCCTCCCCCGTCCCTATGTTATAACATAGGAAGCCTCCCCCATCCATATGTTGAAGCTTAGAGACTAGGTAGCCCCCCCTCCCTATGTTGAAGCATAGAAGCCTCCCCCTCCCTATGTTATAACATAGGGAGCCTCCCCCATCCCTACGTTATAACATAGGGAGCCTCCCCCGGCCCTAGGTTGAAGCGGAGGGACTAGGTAGCCCCCCCCCCTACCTATGTTGAACCATAGAAGCCTCCCCTCCCTATGTTATAACATAGGGAGCCTCCCCCGTCCCTATGTTATAACATAGGGAGCCTCCCCCGTCCCTATGTTGAAGCTCAGGGACTATGTACCCCCCTCCCTCTGCCTATGTTCTTACATCGGGAGCCCCCCCCCTCCCTATGTTATAACATAGGGAGCCTCCCCCATCCCTATGTTGAAGCTCAGGGACTATGCCCCCCTCCCTATGTTATAATATAGGGAGATGCGGGGAGGCCTTTGAAACATTAAGAGAGGGTGTCTGTAAGAGTCGAGAAATTTTTTTACTCGGATTTTTGAAAGTTGGCATAAATTGAAGGAGTATTTAGTGGGATACTTAGCGCTGCAAACCGTTTTCAAAAAATCGGCTTTGTTCCTGAGATATAGCTGTTTTTGTGAAGTGAAGTCAAAAAATGGCCCAAATTCGCCATTTTTGATGTAGTCTTCTTCAAATAGTCATAACTCAAGTTAGAAAGCACCTTTTTTGAAAATTCCAAGTGTCAGCTATTCCTTAGAACCTGTTTTAATTTTTCAGGCACAAATTGTTCACTGCAAAGCGTTTTGAGCAATCAATATTGCAGTTGAATCCTAAAAATGGCCAAATTCAACATTTACAGAAATAGCAAATTTTGACATTTTTCTCAAAATCTCAAACAACGAGCACTATTTTTGACACCAGATTCTTAATTTTTAACAAATTTTGGACCTAGGAGTACCCCTTTCTCGGTGATATGTGGTCTCCCAAACCAACGCCATCATCCTAAACTTGGTGAAGTCTAGGCCTGGCCCTATGTTATAACATAGGAGGATTCATCAGGACCCAAATTTTGTCACCAAAAAACTTCTTATTCCTCCGGATTTCGATTTCAGCCAACTTCCTTTTCTGAGCAAGTTATACCATCCCTAAGGCAGGTATCCATGTAGAAAGATTACTGGTCACTTCACAATACTCTCACAAAAATATCCGAAATTGAGAGCATATCCCGATTTGGCCCTATGTTATAACATAGGCAAAAAATGACCAAAAAATCTTTTTTCTTGAAATTTAAATTTAATGCCCAAATTTCAAAGTACAGGGTCAATTACACCCAAAAATGCCAAAATTTGTTTTAGTTTTATGATTAAACTCAAAACAGCATGGAGCCAAATTTGGTCAATTTTTGACCTAAAACGTCTATGGCCGCAAATATCAAATATGCATTAATTGACTACAAAAATGTTATTTTAGGGTGTATTTGACCCTGTACTTTGAAATTTGGGCACCTAAATTAAATTTCAAGAAAAAAAATTTTTAGTCATTTTTTGCCTATGTTATAACATAGGGCCAAATCGGGATATGCTCCCAATTTCAGATATTTTTGATAAAGTATTGTAAAAGTAACCACCTGACCAGTAATCTTTCTACATGGATACCTGTCTTAGGGTTGGTATAACTTGCTCAGAAAAGGAAATTGGCTGAAATCGAAATCGGGGAGGACTAGGAAGTTTTCTGGTGACAAAATTTGGGTCCTGATGAATCCTCCTATGTTATAACATAGGGCCAGGCCTAGATTTCACCAAGTTTAGGATAATGGCGTTGGTTTGGGGGACCGCATGTCACCGAGAAAGGGGTACTCCTAGGTCCAAAATTTATTGAAAATTAAGAATCTGGTGTCAAAAAAAGTACCTCGTTGTTTGAGATTTTGAGAAAAATGTCAAAATTTGCTATTTCAGTAAATGTTGACTTCGGCCATTTTTAGGATTCAACTGTAATATTGATTGCTCAAAACGCTTTGCAGTGAACGATTTGTGCATGAAAAATTAAAACAGGTTTTAAGGAATAGCTGACAATTGGAATTTTTAAAAAATATGTTTTTTAACTTTAGTTATGACTATTTGAAGAAGACTACATCAAAAATAACAAATTTGGGCCATTTTTTGACTTCACTTCACAAAAACAGCTATATCTCGGGAACAAAGCTGATTTTTTGAAAACGGTTTGCAGCGCTAAGTATCCCACTAAATACTCCCTCAATTTATGCCAACTTTCAAAAATCTGAGTAAAGAAGGTTTTTTCAGTTTCTCGACCCTTACAGATAACATCTCTTAAGCATCTGGGTAGTAAGCTTCTTATGTAATAACATGGGGACGGAGGGAGGCCATTGAAACATTAAGCATCTGGGTAGTAAGCTGTTTATGTTTTAAGATAGGGACGGAGGGAGGCCATTGAAACATTAGTCATCTGGGTAGTAAGCTCTTTATGTTTTAACATAGGGACGCGAGGAGGTTTTTGAAACATTAGTCATCTGGGTAGTAAGCTCTTTATGTTTTAACATAGGGATGGAGGGAGGCCATTCAAACATTAGTCATCTGGGTAGTAAGCTTCTTATTTGATCCTTCTTTGAGTGCAGGTCACCTTTGTTTAGTCTTCAAGCTTCCGAGAAACTGTTGAGGGGTCAAAAGAAGAACATAATCACAGCCAGAAGAAGTAAAAACTGGAAATAGACGTAACATGTTAGACGATAGAAATAAAATACTGGAAAAACGTTAAAAAAATAGGCGTTATTTCGTGGAAAATACCCGGAAACCGCCTATTCGTAAAAATATATAGCAATAGCCGTTTATATAGGCGTATAACTTATTTTTTCCGGTGAGAGCGTTTCCGGTATTTTATATAGACGCCCACCCATGGCCAGGTCAAGTGCCCATCATTGTTTACAGCATACCCCATTTTTCAACTTTCTACCCAAAAAAGTAATGTTTCAAATGCTCAAATTCCGGGTCTACCCCACCAGATCTTCCTAAAATAGCATTACCTTTCAGGAAAAAGTTTGTCCAAATCCGTTGAGAATTCGCCCATGGACAGCATTTCCAGATACCTATACATATATAGGCTCACTCCAAACTTTCCCCCCCTCAAGGTTTTTACCCCCCCCCCCCCTCATGGGTTTTACCCCCCCCCCCCTCAAGGTTTCTATTAACGCCCCCCCTCAAGTTTCTAGCCCCCTGGAGTCTTTAGCCTCCCCTCATGGATGCGACTTTTTCAAATCTGTTTTTTTCTTTTTTTTTTGAGTATACTTGGAATCGCTACAACTTCCCGACTCCAATTATCCCCCCCCCTCATGACTCCAATTATCCACCCCCCTCATGAAAATCGACTCCAACTATCCCCCCTCATGACTCCAATTATCCACCCCTCATGGAAATCGACTCCAACTATCCCCCCCTCATGAGAATCGACTCCAATTATCCCCCCCCCTCATGACTCCAATTATCCACCCCTCATGATATTTGACTCCAATTATCCACCCCTCATACCTAGTGACTACGATTCCCAAGTCTAAGACCAAAGCCCAAGGCTAAGGTAGCGGTCCATGAATAGGGGGTGGGTAAAACCCATAACAAAAAGAAGAACGGGGGGGGGGTGGGACTGAGGGGGACAGGCACCTCATGAAGGGGGGATAGTTGAGTAAGCCCGTGTGTGTATACACATATATGAGGACAAAAGTTTAGTAACCTCTATAGACCGCGGAGCGGCCCTTCGGGCCACTCCGCGGTGAATATCCCCGGTGTCCGGGCGCACCGCGACTGTCTGACCGACCGTCCGTCTGTCCGTCTGTCCAACAAGTCTTGCAGACACTTCGAGTCACTGTCGTTTCAGTAAACAGGTTCTAGGGTAAATCGATGCTGCTGAGTGTCATGTCACCTCTAGTTTTTGCATGTTGTTTTGGTCGAAACATCAACTTTTTGGTAGAAATCCATTATTTCACAATTTTCTGATGTTTCTGATGTTTTTGACCGGTCTATAGAGGTTACTGAACTTTTGTCCTCAAATATATATGTATGTATATATGTCTAGAAATGCTCAAAACAGGCAAATTATACGAACGGATTTGGACAAGCTTTTTTTTTTCCTGAAAGGTAATGAGATTTTAGGAAAATCTGGAGAGGAGAGAACCGGAATTTTAGCATTTCAAACATTACTTTTTTTGGGTAGAAAGGTCTCAAAAATGGGGTATGTTAAGAAATGGCGAATTCTCAACCAATTTGGACAAACTTTTTTTTCCCTGAAAGGTAATAATATTTTAGGAAGATCTGAAGGCGGTCAGACCCGGAATTTGAGCATTTGAAACATTACTTTTTTGGGTAGAAGGGTTGGAAAATGGGGTATGTTGAGAAATGGCGAATTCTCAACGGATTTGGACAAACTTTTTTTTTGCTGAAAGGTAATAACATTTTAGAAAGATCTGGATGGGTAAACCCGGAATTTTAGCATTTGAAACATTACTTTTTTGGGTAGAAAGGTTGGAAAATGGGGTATGTTGAGTAATGGTGAATTCTCAACGGATTTGGACAAACTTTTTTTTTGCTGAAAGGTAATAACATTTTAGAAAGATCTGGATGGGTAAACCCGGAATTTTAGCATTTGAAACATTACTTTTTTGGGTAGAAAGTTTGAAAAATGGGGTATGTTGAGAAATAACGAATTCTCAACGGATTTGGACAAACTTTTTTTTTGCTGAAAGGTAATAACATTTTTGGAAGATCTGGAGGGGTGGAACTGGTCCCAAAGCATTTGAAACATTACTTATTTGGGTAGAAAGTTGGAAAATTGCAATATGCGGTTTTTGCACTGTAGTACCTGAAGTCTTGAGAATTGCACAGAAGACTTGATTTTTTGTTCACTAGTCTTATATGTCGATTCTTAATATGTGCTTACTTTTGAAATTGGTTGACAAAACACAGACTTGATTTTTGAGTTAAAAGGATCATATAAAGGATGCGCTCCGCGGTCACCTATTGCGCTTTGCGCCATATACTTGTTTCTAATTGGTTTTCTAGTGTAATTGGCTATAAAACACCATCATATAGGTATTTTTGGA
Organism: Ptycholaimellus sp. GST1_10; assembly: GCA_030248095.1. Lineage (NCBI taxonomy): Eukaryota > Metazoa > Nematoda > Chromadorea > Chromadorida > Chromadoridae > Ptycholaimellus > Ptycholaimellus sp. GST1_10. The sequence goes on from JASANA010002644.1 coordinate 10,875, forward strand.
CGTAGATTAAGATTCTGGCACCCGTTACTTCTACCTGGTCTCCATGGGCTTGCACCAGGCCGTGGTGAACAATCACGTCATGATCAACTTCATCTCGATACATTTTATTGGGTTTTTTGTCTTTAAAAGGCAACATAAAGGTCTTTTTGGATGTAGATTACAAGCAGGTCATCACTAACTTCGCCTTGAAGCATTCTAAAGGGTTTTCCCGTGCCTACAAATAGCATCTAAAGGTATTTTTGGATGTAGCTTATGATTCTGGCACCCGTTTGCTTCTACCTGGTCTGCATGTTCTTCCATCAGCAGAAAACAAAATGCATTCCATCCAAACAAAATGCAGATGACACAGCTGATTCCACTAGTAGTAATTGTATTTCTTTGACTTTTCACTCGGGACCATTACAAAATTTGGAGAAATGAAACCCACACTTGGCATGCCGATGGTACCAGATATTTCTTCTACTTTTAACATAGTATAAAATGTATAAATACAATTTGATATTATTTTATAAGTTATGAAAAAAATAAATCAAAATAAACTAATCAAAAAATATAACAAAAAAAAAGAAAAGATTTGAAAAACAAAATTACAATTATTGTGGTGTAACAGCAGGAACATAGCGAGATTCTCTTTCGTAGGTCACCGGAAGAGGCCCGGAAGAGCCGGGAAGGAGAGCGGAACAGGTTAGGGCATCTTGGGGGAAAATAGACAGACTGATCCCGGCCTCCCTTCCGCCCGCCTCGTCAACATGGGACGGACGAAACAGGTTTGGGAAACATCACAGCGCACCCGCCGGGCGGCCGGGAAGGATAGCAGTGATCACTCCAAGGGCTAGCACAGGCAGAGGAACGGGGCCTCGGATCTAAGCTACAAGCAGAGCACCACTACGGGGAACAGGAGAAAATCATCTTCGGTGCTAGTCCCATCCGGACGTACTGTCCGTCAGGAGCCCAGATGATCCTCTTGACGACCGCCGATCCGAACCAACGCTCGACACGGAACCCCAACGTTGTCTCGGCGGGACGAATGATAGACCGCCCGTTCTGCGTCTCGAAGACACGTCGAGCGACGGGGCACTGCGGAGTGAAAGTCGTTGGAAGCTCGGGTCCAGCTGAACGGACTCCGTGGACAAGGTCCGGCGGAGCCGAGCGGGCAGCTGAGGACCGATCGACCCGGCGAATTCTCCTGGGAATCCTCCAGCCATGGGCAGCCACGTCGGCAGGTTGCTGATGATGCTGAAGCTTGAAGTCTCTC
>JASANA010002647.1:0-43115 GCA_030248095.1 Ptycholaimellus sp. GST1_10
TGCCACGCGGCCTTCAAGCGGAAGAAGAACCCGCGCAAGACGCGCTGGACCAAGGCCCACCGAAAGTCCTCCGGCAAAGAGCTCACCAACGACCCCGTCCTCAGCCTCGAGCACAAGCGCAACATTCCCACCAAGTACAGCCGCGCCGTCTGGCAGGACACCAGTTGCCCCTCCTCATCCCCTCCCTCACTCCTCCACCACCCCTCTCTTTTCAGTCGAGAAGATGAAGGGGATCAAGGAGGTGCGCCAAGCTCGCGAATCCCTGCACATCAAGCGCCGAATGAAGGTCGGCGAGGCCAATCGACTGGCCGCCGACCGCCGGAATGTGGAGAAGAACATCGCTCTCGTCCGCAGCCCCGCTGCCCCCGCCTCCCTCTCCACCGCCACTCTCCTCGCGGCCAAGAAGAAGAGAGTGGGGCTTCTTTTCTGCTATTTCCCTAGAATTTACTAAAAAGGAATGATTGAAGGCAGCGGCTTCCAAGGCGACGGCGACGAAGCGACAGAGGGTGGAGGTTATGGAGGAGGAAAGCTCCAGCGAGGAGGAAGAAGAGCCTATGGAAGAGGCCATGGAAGCCAATTGAATCCATCTTCATGCTGTTGCAAATGTTGTACTTATATAATTCTGTTTCGCAGAATGGCTCCCAGAGTAACCGCAATCCAGTTCCCCAGAAGCCCTCGAGCAATCATAGAGCAGTCAAGCAATTGAAACGCCCCCGCAGTATCATTTGCCTAAGCGCTTTGGAAACGAGGGGAAGGAAACTGGTTCTGTGTTGGGACAGAGAAGGCCTGGGGTTTCCGGGCAAAAAAAGCTGGCAGTGATTGTGGGGGCGGAAATGCGGCAGAGGGACAAGGGCCGCCTGAAGAGGACCTTCAAAGCCCCCATCCGCCTCAAATTACCGCCCCCCCCCTATCCCCAACCACCCCTCAAATGGCTCTGCAAATACCGGCCTCAGCAAACACTGACGCATGCCCCATTCTGCAGAATCAGCGCCAGCAGTTGCTGTCAGCGCCCTGGGATGGCCAATGCGAGCAATCTTAGCCTGCTCTGTTTGGAACTACTTCACTCCTTGGGCTGCAATCAGAGCTCAGAGTCTGCCTGCGATGACGCAGCCTACTTGAGTGCTATTACCAGTGCCGTCCATGCCTTCAACGCCCAGCTCTGGGCAGCACTCATCCTCAACTGCGTCCATCTGACAATCCTGCTGATTGGATGGAAACGAAGAGCCTTCCCTCGACGCAGTCGCTTCTTCACCCTCAACCGCATCATCATCGACATCCTCTTCTGTCCATTTTACTCCCCTCAATCAACTGGCCATCAACCTATTTGCTTTTGAAGGCATTGCGGAGCACACATTCGGAGCTCTGGCAGCCAGTGGTCTGGCCAAGGAGATGGGGATCCTGCTCCTCCTCCTCCCCGTCTACCTGATCATCTCCCTCTGCAGCACCTACGCCATCCTCTACATGCTCACGCTGGGCCTCCTCGCCCTGGCCATCCTCCGCCCCCTCCGCTTCGCCCAGGTCCGCAAGCGGGACCTGGCCAAGATCAGCGCCCTCATCACCGCCCTCCCCCTCCTCCTCGTCACCCTCCTCTCCCTCATCCCCTCCGACACCGCCCTCATCGCCCTCCAGTCCCTCGACACCGCCCTCAGCGTCCTCTTCCTATTCCTCGTCCTGGCAGTAGTCGGCCGACTGCACTTCAAACTCCGCGGCACCAGAGCTGCGGCCAGGATCGGCCGACGTCAGCTTTGGCTGCTGGTGGTGCAGCAGACGATTTCCTCGACCTGTTTCCTGGTGTTCATTGTCGCCAATGCCTATTTCATGCGGGAGTGGAGAAGGGGAGGGAAGGATGAGGCCGTGGATGCCTGCTTTTGGCTGAGGCAGAATCGATTTGCGCTGATATTGGCGGTGTTCAGTGGCCTGTTCTATTCGCTGCGTTTGTTTACGGATCCGCTGTTTGACCATTTGACTGAGCCGAGGCTGAAATTGCCGCTGATGCAGTGCTTGGCCAGATGGTGTGGTTGGGATATCAGTTCGCTTGAAGTTAATGATGCTCTTATTGACAGCTCGACTAGGAGATCTAGAGCGCGAACTGCCACGGGAACTCGTCTTTAGCCCTTTGAATTCGAGACGTTGTGAGCTTAGTAAAGGCGCCTTGAAACACCCCTATACGGCCTCTGAAAATGTTTTTGACAAAGTCCGAGTTTTTCAAGTGTCTAAAAAAAGGCAAAACCACACCTTCTATAACGAATCCCAGCCCTGGCCCCTGGCGGCTACGGAATGGCAAACAATGCCGCATTTCGAGCACAGGGCCTGGGCCATCAGAGTGCAGGGGCAACGCAATCAAAAGCTCACATTTCTGAAAATGGGTGCCCTCAAACGAGCCACGGACGGTGACGTAGACCTGAGCTCACCCAGCAGGAAAAGTAAGCGCTGCCAAGAAGAGGCGAAGGGCCAGGAAGAGATCTGTGAGACGGGGTCATCAATGATTGGACCGTTCCATATTCTACCCGTCCCCATCTTCCAGGCCTTCGTCCTTCCGTGCCATTATTTTGCTCTAAGTCTGCTGAGGAGGAGGAGCTGGTAGTGCAGGCTGCTAGGAGAGGTTGAGTGGATGGCGTTGAGGTGCACTAGTCGGGCACTGGAATCCTATGTTGGCGCCGCCGTCGGCGTAATCATCAACCTCTCTGAATACCCGTTTACGTTTTTTCATAATTACCATCATGAAATTGAGAATTCATTTTCAACTAAGGTGTTTTTCAAATATTCTACAAAAATTTAGCTAAACATATAATAGTTAACTTATTTTTTCCTAATAGCTCTTTACATTTTAATTATTGCAACAAAAAAAATACATTGGATGAATGAAGAGGGATGTAAACGGCTGCAGAGCCCAGAAGGGCCTGGCTCCGCGGTTGGCGAAGCTTCCGGTGGACACGAGGCGCTTCCAGTTTGGCCAAGACTATCAGAGCAAAAAGATGCGCGGTTTCGTCAATAACGTCATCAATGTCCTTTCTTTTCGCTACTTGCTTCCCCATCCAAATTTGCTTCCCTTTGACACAGGATCGCCTTCGCCACCTCACCAAGCTCCGCTATCTTCGACTCCCCTTCTCCGAGCCACGCCAGGCCCAGCTCCTGACCAACCTCACCTGCAACCTACGCCACCTGGACCTGTGCTCAGGAGTTTTTCTTCTAAACAACCAAGAGCCGTACTGGTAAGCCTTTCCAATTACTTTTTCTCTCAGGTCTTAACTTGGAGCTTTTGAGACGAGAGTGGGAGCAGGCTGTGATCGCCGTTCTGCACAAGTTCGAAGGCCTGAAGGAAGCCCGTCTGCCCATGACGGCGAACATCTGGAACGCTCTTCCTGACGGCATCCGCTACCTCGGCCTTCCGCCCCACGCCTACTGGAATGGACACTACAAACGATTTCACAGCATCGGTCACCCTCATTCAAGCCAACACCAACCCAATCCTCATCTCTTTCCTTTGTAGGAACCAAGAAATTGCAGAAACTACGTCGACTAAGCCTCACCCAAAATGCCGTTTCGGAACAAACGGAGCTCTGGAGCCTGCTACCGAGTTTGGTGGAAATGCACGTGACAGGTGAGGAATGTAGCAACGGCTGGCTTCCCGAACTCATCGCCAAAAACGCCCAAAACCTCCCCCCTACCGTCACCATCTATACCATCAACCCTATCCATGACCAGGTTCCGATCTTCATTCCCAACATTTTCTCTAGGCCGCTCGTGTCCCAGATTCGTTGAATAACTTTTTTGCCTATATGGCTACTTGGCCACTGAAGGCCATGAGCAGTCGCCTCACTGTGTGCAAAACGTTTTTGGTTCTGATGCTTTGAAAGCAGTTTTAGGTGGTGTTGATGATGAAATTGGTCAACGAATTATCGCAGAGAGAAATCGAAGTGATGTACGAGGACCAAGGACCCGTAGCTCTCAGAATCCAATCTCAGTTCGGCTCGTAAATTATTTCAACCTTCTAGAAGTGTCAACCCTTTCTTTTGATTTTCTCAAACACGTCAAGTTTGTCATTTCATGCCCGGTTTTTTGTGTTTGATGCTCTCGAATGAATTTGGTTGCAATTGTGGTTTCTGTGTGTCCTCAAATGTTTTATATTTTTGTCATACAAACTTCTAGATGGTCAAAATGGAATTTCTTGTGCAGCAAAAATAAGGATTTCAAAGTAGGGTAAACCTGCCTCCAAGGCAGGCGGCCTTTTATACTTGCAAAAATGCTAAAATGTAACAAAATCTAGAAATATCTTTTGATTCTCTGTTACATACATCCGTCGATTAAGAATTCCGATTCCAAATGAGAACATTCAAATCGAAGATCAAGTATTGGCTAATTGCATCAAGGCTGCGCGAAGCCTGGCAATAAGTGGGCTGGCATTGAAGGGCAAAAGGTTTCTGGCATTGCAACGCTGAAGTTTCTCAGTAAACTCTTCCAAAACTCGGCAGAGTTTTCTAGACGCTTCCATCTCCACTTCTGCCGGTCCAGCAGGCTCAGCAGGACCCAGTTCCGTGGACTTTCTCAGAGGCTGAGTGGAGGAGCAGAGGATGGCCTGCAGCGTTCGCTCCGCTCCCCCTCCCAACTCCTCCTCCAGACTCACCACGCACGACCCGTTCAGCTTCTCCGCACAGGGCTCCAGTCTTGTCTTCCTCTGGACTGAGAGACAAAGATTGGCTGAAGCTCTGGCAAGACTTTGGGCAGACCAGCTCTTGCGTCGCTGCTGAGGGAAGTTGATGGAATGGGCAGTAGAGAGGGCAGGACTTTGGCCAGGCCGAGTAGGAAGGGGAGTGCCAGTTGTTCTGGAGAATTGATAATTGATGGGAAAAGGAAGCGATGTGAAATAGGGTGAACCAGAGATGAGCCAGTCCATGAGGACCTCAGACTCCCAGCCTAGTCGCTTCATCACCTCGCACAGCAGCACTCCCACCGGCAACGCCTCACCAGACCTCATGTACAGGTTCGTTATTCTTTTTCCTCTCTAGACTCAGAAAGAAAGCACCCATTGATGTGGCAAAGAAGAGATGCAGCAAGCAGAGCCAGCAGGTCCTCGTCCTGCTCCATGAAGATATCCACCAGCTCTCGCAACGATCGCTGCTGCTTCGTCCATTGAGAACCGGGCACCAGAGCCGCTCGCAGAATTTGCATCAGTATCACTCTTCGCTGGCTCACGCCCTCCCCTCCGAACCAGCAATCTAGAAATTGGCAGCTTTATGGGAAGCAAAGGTAGCCAACTCAAAGCTGGACCTGTCTCATTGGAGGAGCTTTCCTCGGGTGGAGAAAAGGCAGCCAGCCAATCAGGTGCTGGGTCTTTCGATCCGCTCATCACTTCCAGCAGATAACGCCGTCTGCACTTGTCATGCTACTGGAGGCATTGAATTGTTGAAAGTAGAGAACGTGAAGTGAAGAATGAGGGGCAGATGCATGGAGGCGGAAAGAGACAGTTGGAGGAGGTTGGAGAGTTGAGGACGAATGATCTCCATCAGTTCCTCATCAGCGCCTCGTTCTGCCATGCCAGACCATGCTTCGCACACCGCTTCACAACTGCTTTTATCCAGTGGGAGCAGAGCGTTGAGAAGCTCCATCACATCGGTTGCTTTCCTTCAAAACATTTCGAATTGCTAGACTTGTAAAGGAATGTCAGGCTAACGGTGGAGTCTTTTCTGAAGCGACGAGAAGCAGGCGATAGAGCAAGGCCCTGTCAGTGCATATTGAAACACCGCCCAGATCCAGCACCAACTCACAGGCACGGTACTCCGCAAATTTGAAGCTTTCTCTTTCACACTGCTGCAAAATTAAGTCATTTTTATGATTCAGGCAAAAGACCGTTTCACCTGAGCTAGCTCCAAAAGTTGCTTCACTTGCTGACATTGCGCCAGCCTTTCCGCTTCTTTCATCAGCTTCAGCTCCTTCTCCATTTCGCATTTCAAAGCCTTCTTCTGCTCCATTCAACTAAACTTCTTGAAAAGGAACTGCGCAGTTTCCCAGCGCAGGTCACACAGCTGGGGCTGAGCACTAGCATGCATAAAAGGGGCTAGCGACATACACACAGGGTCGTAACCAGGGACTGGGCTGATTGCAATTCTGCAGCAAGGCGGGTAGCGTCAACATGCCCGCTCGCCTCCTCCTCACCAACGCTCTCAGGAGCTGCCGCCCTCTTGCCCAGCTTCGATCACTCACCACCTCCCGCAGCCTGCTCGGTTGCTCTTTACTCCCTGGTCCTTCGTCTGATGACAGGCAGAGTAGGTGGGAAGAAGTTCACGCCGAAGCACGAGTGGGTGGAGGTGGAGGCGGGGAAGGTGGCCAAGATCGGCATCAGCAACTACGCCCAGGAGGCACTCGGCGAACTCGTCTACATCCAGCCCCCAGATGAGGTATCCGACATTTCTCTGACTTTTGGTGCTTGGAGGTGCCAAAAGGGATGGTTGAGGGTCAAACGCTGGAGGCTGGAGATGAGTGCGGGACGGTGGAGAGTGTGAAGGCGGCGTCGGACGTGTACTGCCCCGTTTCCGGCACCGTCACAGAGGCCAACGCTGCTGTCGTGGAGGAGCCCAAACTGGTCAACACCAGCCCTGAGGATCTTGGTCACCTCCCGAATTCCTGACCCTTCTACCTCGTTCATCAAAGTTCATTTGGACAGGATGGCTTTTCAAGCTGGAGATGAGCGATGAGAGCCAGCTAGACAAACTCATGGATGAGGTTTGCTTTCAACTTGCTCTGTCTCGAAGTTTCCTTTAGAAAAGAGCCTTTAAGGCGGCCTACGCAGCCTACCTGAAGGAGACGGCCGAGAAGGACGATTAGCTCCTCCCGTCATCAGCGCCTCATCATTTCTACACATTTCTAGACCTTGCTAATTTCCTTGCCCTGCGCTTCACCTTTTCGATGCGGCACTTTGTCAATTTCTCGGCAGTCTGTGATTTTAGACCTCTGGCTTATTTCCCAACGGCCAGTGATTGCTCATCCGATATTGCACAAGAAAAGTGGTCACAGAGTGCAGTCCATAAAACACGCTGATGGGTAAGGGCGTTGGTGGAAAGGTCTGGAACAGGGAGAGAGGGGCACGGTCGCCTAGCAGCCTCGCCCTCTGGTCAGAGCAACAACTGCCCCTCAATCTCCTTTCCCACTCAAGGCCAGCTTTAGCACCCAGTAGCTAAGCAGGAGGCAAAGGATGCCGAAAAAGTTCGATACCTCTTACGGCAACACGAAGGGGACCGATGTCTACTGGCGCGACCCGAAAACTGGACGCAGTTCGAATCCTCTCAAGGCCCAGGCGGCAGCCAGGAAACTTGGCGCCAAGAAACGGCCCAGTTCAGTCCCGGTTTCTCAGCTGTTTGTGTTGAAGCAGTTTCACCGCATCTCCAATCTTTACTCTCCAGGGCAAGAAGAAGGCAGCAATGGAGATCTATGAGCCTTGGATGGAGCCTTTCTGGGGCACGCGGCATGTCAGAAAGGTGAGCAGTGCGAGCAGAGAAGAGTGAATGAAGATAGATGGAATGGGAGTGATAGGATGGCCACGAGCCAACGCCACCGCCAGCGGAAACTCGTCCAGAATCTGCCAAAACGCCGGCATACGGGGACAAATCTTCCCGCTCTAAGTACAACTATCATCAAGAGTTATCCTTCTTTCTCTAGCAATCCCATTTTCGATTGACGTCAATCTTCGTTTCAGTTATGCCAAGCAAGTCAAGGACGACGAAGCTAGGCATGCCATACTTCATCCTCGTTTTCACTTACAAGTGCTAATTCTGACATTTTTCAAGAAAAAAGAAGAATCGTTCACCAACCCCGCCTCCCAAGCAAAGCCCTTCACCACAGCCACCAAAACCGCGGCGCAGGTTTCCATCACTTTGAAGAAAGCTCTTTCTATTCTGCTCCTTCCAGAAGCCCAACGCCGCCACCGAAGCACCAAACTTCGGCCACTCCACCGCCTGACCCCGTCCGACGGTTCCTCCTCGTCCCCCATTCCTCCTCCTCACTTCACAGCCTTCCATTCCAGCAGCCCTACTCCACCGCCGAAGCAGCGGCGAACACCAACCCCACCACCTCCTCCAAAGCAGCGCCGAACACCGACCCCGCCCAGAGCCCTGAGTCTCTCACTTCTTTCCCTCTCATCTGCTCCTCTCACGCACAACTATGGCCAGGCAGCCGCCGTCGCCAAAGCCCCAGTCCACCGCCACGCTCGCCCACCCCGCCTCGTCCTCTGGCCACGCCCAGTGAGTGGATCTGGGATGAGGATGGTGAGAGTAGTTGGGGGATGTGTGCAGAGGCGGACTCGGATGTGGAGTTCGACGACCTGGCGGAATGGGTGACGAATGGGCGGGCGGACGATGCGGGCCGCTCCGAGCAGATCCTCTTCCAGCCCAAGAAGAAAGCCCCGCCCTCTCGTCGCAGTCGCAGCGGACGGAAATGATTTTGAGACATTTTGAGCTTTTCAATTCGATGTGCATGTGATTCTTCTGACTCTATTTTCTCTTTCCAAAGCGTAGGCGGGATTTATGGAGCCGATAATGCTTCTTTACTGGCCTGCCCGCAAATCAACCGCAGAATGACGCTGAGAGAAAGAGGCACAAAGGATCTTGTGACCAGAGCTAGCAACGGGTAGCTGGGGCAACAGGCGAATGGCCCAGACTCAGCACCCTTTAGCAGAGCCATTAGGCCTTTTATCAGTCTTTGGCTGGTGATGGGGAGCAGGAAAAAGTTTGATCCCAGTCTGATTGACAAGCGGGGAACAAATGTCTACCATCGCAAGCCCGGAGAGCCATTCACCGCTGCACTAGCGGCGTCTAAGTTGCAAAATCAACGTCCAGAAGCAAGCCCTCACCAGCCGTACAAAAGCTATAGTTAGCCTCCCTCCAATTCTGCATATGATTCGAATAACTCTTTAGAGATGATACCAATATTTCTGACTAATACGTGGTCTTCTGAACTTTTTAAAACAAGGTTGAATAACAAAAGCGATTCAATGGGCAAATTATCATGTTCGTAAGAAGAAATGTTGAAAAGTTGAAATGCGAAAACTACGTTTTGAAGCTAAGGTCAATCGCTTTGAAAAACTTATTATGCCATCTTTTAGCTGGCATGACACTTTGACTAGCTAGATTTTTGTAGGCAGCTAAACTACAAAAGTTATCTTTTATGTTGACGTCGACAACAAAATCAAATATAAAGGATCTTCCTGTCGCATCCCACCCCGGATTATCCGCCAAAGCTCCCCAAGGCCATCCATTTGCTTCCTTTGTCCTCCAGTCTCGCCAGTCTTTGATGCCCCTCCACTATTCTCTTCCGCTTGAATAGGATAGAAAGTGAGGTCTAGGTCGATCAAAGCTGGCGCCTAGTGACACGAGGCCCAGCGCACGCGGGATCTACGAACCTTGGATGGACGAGAAGGAAGCTGCACGTCAGGTGGAGGAGGTGGCCTCCGCCCCACCCAAACCTACCAAGTCGCCCTCTCCTCCCGCCCCTCCCAAGTCCAAGCACCGCTTCCACCCCGACTACGGCCATGAGGTGGAGGACGACATTTGGGCCGACCGACAAACGCACCAATACGCGTTCTCCCGCTTATTTAGCTGTCCCTGCATCAGGCAACCGAAATGATGAATTGTGCAGGAAAAGGGGGCGAAAAAAGCCGAAAGGAACCCCTCGACGTCCGCCGAGCCGTAGCCACAGGATGGAGGCCAAGGAGAGCCCGGATCCATCGCCTCCAAGGTAGTTTTCATCTTTTGGCACACAATTTATCGATGTTGCTTTGCATCGTCAGAGCCCTGGAGAGTAAGGAGGATCCTGACCAAGCGCCGAAAAAGTTGAGCATATTTTCTCCTAGAACCTGGTATAGATGAAGTTTTTTGAGGCAACGATCGCCTTCACCACCTCCAGCACCGCCGAAAGAGAAGCAGAAACATCGGCGCAGTCCCACACCGCCTCCGAAAGCCAAAGCGAGAGCCAGGAGTTTCACCCCGCCGCCCAAGCAACGCTCTCCCACCCCACCGCCGTCCAAGGCCAAGCCCAAATCAAGAAGTCCTTCGCCGCCGCCTAAAATGTTCCACCATTATGAGACTGGCTGGGTCGAGATGAAAATAATATTTTAGGAAAGAAAAAGCGAAATCAGCCAGAAAATTGAGCCCATCCCCGCCCCCGCAACTGTTATTCTGTTTCGTATTCAGTTCTGGATTGAACAGTTAAGCTGCAGAAAAGAAAAAGCAAAGCCAGTGCGAAAGTCAACCCCTTCACCGCCGCCCAAATTGAGCAGACTGAAACGTGAGAGTCCTAGTCCTCCGCCCAGGACCGGCCAAATGGACGGCAGTCCACCAAGGTTTCTCAAGCAATCCATGCAAAGGCGGCGAGAGAAGCAGGAGCAGTGATGCAGGCAGAAAAGACGGAGTCCAACTCCACCCAAAGCAATGCCCTCCGCCTCACCCTCGCCCCCAGCAACGCCTCTCATCCTCAAAGCTTCCCCACCACTGCCTTCTCCTCCTTCCAGCGATGGTTTCATTTGCCGAGCAGAAAATAACTATGTGATCGGAGCAAATATTGATTGAAGAAGAAGCAGCAGAAGCTCTGAAGAAGTGGGTCTTCAACGGACGTGACGATGATATGAAGCAGGCCAAGCCAATACTGTTTAAAGGAAAGAAAAAGCTTTGAGCAATCACCAATTATTACGCCCCTTGAAGATAAGTAGTTTTTGTGATGTATTTGAAGGCTGGTTAAGACTAAATTCCTCATGGCAGCCCAAAGTCACACCCCGCACCCTGCCGCTTGCCTTACCTCCCTTCCGACACCCTAGGCTGGTCGAGTCAGCCCTGCCAGGCCCCGAAAACCGCAATCAGCCTTCTGCTATGCTTCTCCCCACACCGCGTGTCCACCCTTCACCCCCCTCCCTCACCGCCGCCGCGATTGTAGACAATCTCCTAACAGCCCCTCCTCTGCGGTCGCCAGTACCAGTACAAGAACCCCCCTTCTCGCCTTCTTGGGTTCAATCACTAATGCAGTGCTTCTGCTTTCGGCAAATCAAAAATGTTATTTTCCGGAAAATTACTAGGACGCAGAAGCGTGCGGGTATAGGGACTCAAGTTTTGCCGCCGAACTTAAAAAGAAAACTTGTCATTTTCGGTAGTTTTCATGGAATATACCAACATTATGGGTATCAATTGAAATCTAATTATTTTTTCAATCCGTCTTAGCCCTTAGCTATCCTTGAAATTATCCTGGAAAATTGTGGCCCGTTTTTTCACCGATTAGTAAAATATCATTTTTTTGAATTTTGTCACAAATCATCAATTTTGATGGTGTTCATTCAAGTCCGAATAAGAATACTTCTTTTTTTTAATTTTGCGCAAAAAAAATTGGTCTAGAATAACCTGAGAAAAGTAACAAAGTTAAAAAGTTTTTGAAGTTGACCATAAGCATAACCATCCCTAAATCATTGCTGCTGCCTTACATACAACCACAAATATCATTTTTCGGACAATTATCTTTCTTTGCATTCGGAAACTTGATGATTTTAGTCAGAAACTGAGTCAGAAACCCCAGAAAAGTCAATTTTTGGAACATTTGAAAGTTGGGCATCAATGATATTCAACAGTGAATTAGCAGAGGGAGGTGCCAGGCCAGAGAGATGGGGAGGAGGATGAGAATGCTTCCAGGCTCCTGGAACGAAGAGGGATATGGTGACTGACGGAGAACACAACGCGCACTATCCATTACGTAACTGCAAGTCGGAGTGAATGTTACTTTTTACGAAGTTTTAAGTGATTCAGCTGTTGAGCGGATTTAAAATATTTTTATTTGGCTTGTATGACAAAGCTATTTTTCAGAGTATCAGACGAGAAGAGCGAATAACTAGTTCTAATATGGCTGCAGAAGGGGCGGGAGCACCTGGAAACAATGTTTTTATTGCTAACTTTCTGCACTAATGGAAGATTTGCAATGAATTTAGGATCGTCTTCTAAGATTGCTCAATTCTGCCCCTGCTCTTTCTAGCAGAATCAGGGCCTGCACGAATATATGCGACTGGTCTGCTCTTCATTTGGCTGCAAGGGGCTTTGGCACGGTTCTAAGGGGCAAGCCTTCGGTGCGCTCTGTTCAACTCTGCCTATCGCAAGACATCTGCAAGCTTTGCGTCAGCCACCATGCGCATAATCCGTGGTTACTAAAATCGAACATTATGGCTATGATAACTTTAATTCAGTTGGTGAATTAACGCAAATCAGTCCTCGATTTGGAAGTGAAAGACAAGAAATGGTAATCAAACCGTTTTCAGACGGCCAGTTCTAGTGTTGGCCAAAGCAAATCTTTGACATTTGACATCGCAATGATAATTTCATCTCATTTCGTATAAATATGATTTTATTCATCTGTTTTCTCCATTTTACCTCTAACTTTAGCCAAATCAAGAAATAAAAAAAACTAAAATTGCCAATAAAATGTTCTTCAGCCTTATCACATTACATTTTCATCTGTGATTATAGGTTAAGCGGTGTTGTGATCCTACTCGAAGGCGCAGGCCTGGATAAGAGGGTTTGCGAGCTAAGCAGAGTTCATCTGCCGCCGACGCAGCCTGAGCGCCAGCTTCTCATCCTCGGCCTGCTAGAAAGCTTGGAGGCCGACCATCGCTTCAACCTCCACCAGCTCTCCGCCTTCAGCCTCCTCCTGACAACAGGTGGCAACAGCTGGCATGAGGACCTCTCCTTCCTTCCCCACTTCCTCACCAAACATCCCGCCATCCGCGACTGCCTCATCCACACCTCTGGTTCCGGGGAACAGGTGCAACAGGTACCCGGCTTTGTGGAGCTTTGCTCTCAGTTGCGCAGCCTACGTCTGAGCACCGAACAAGCCTCGTCCAACGAGGCCCACTGGCCGCTGCCCCTGCATAGCTACCCGCTTCGTCGCTTCTACCTGCGAGAGCAGTTCATGCCTGGTGCGCCGCCTCTGACAGAGCGTCTGCCGCAAAGTCTGCGTCTGCTCAGCTGGGACACGGATGAGCGACCGCTGGGTCCTGGTCTTCTCCTCCACATTCTCCAAGCACTTCCCGCCCTCCAGCACCTCAAGTATCCCATGGGACACTTCTCCCTACTCCGTCATCTCCTCCCTGCTTGCCGTAGCCAGAATCGCAGTTTTCACCTCCTCTTTCACCTCAACCTCGTCGTCACCAACCAAATTTGCCCCACCTTCGATGTGCGCAAGGAATGCCTGAACAAACTCCTTGCCTATCTCTTGCGCAATCAGCCCAACGTTATTCTGGAGGAAAAGCTCTGGACGAGTAGCATAGCAGGACTCTTTTGCCAGCTCACCTTCACATTTCGCGATCGTCCTGGCATTCGCGTCCATTGCTCCGGAGTTCCAAGCTGGGGCCCATTGTCTCCCGATTTTTTCTTTCGCTAGATAAGGAAAAATGTGTTAAATTTTCCAACCATTTGCGCTACTTTGTTTCATTCTCTGATTATATTAGCCATTTTCTCCTTTCTACCCCGTATTATTGGTATAATTGTTTCCTATCGTTCTATGTCCTGCTTCGCATAATGATGTCTCGCCGTTATTTTTGCCTCTGTAGCAGCAATTTTGATGGCGTTGGATTTGGCTTTGGCCATTCGGATAACTTATTAGAGCTGCTTAGCGATTTAGCGATGCAGCTATCGGACGAATTTTGAGAGCAACGATTGGAATTGCATGTAGGAAACGAACGACTAATTTCTGGCCAATCATTGCCGTACAACTAGAGAATTCACCAACATAAGCAAAGGTCGGACAAAAAAGCGTAACAAATAGCATCAAGTAGACATCAAACTGCTTTTTGTGAAGAAGTAGGCGTTGGCGAAGTAGTCGCAGTAGGCGTGGCTCTTTTTGAAGACCTGCAAGAGACTCGGTGATGGCAGAGGGAAATAAAGGTGGAAAGAAGTGAGGAACTGGGCACGCCTGGATGGGATCGGGTGCCAGGCCGGCGAGGTGGCGATGGGTGAAGTGGGAGAGGAGGAGGGTGAAGGGGCGGCGGACGATGGCCAGCAGAGTGGGAAGGAAGGAGAAGTCCAGCTGGTCGAAGGAGCTGTCGAAGCTGAACAAGCTGAGGCGCTCCAGCGTCGGTGGCAGGCTCTGGAGCTGGGTCGGAGTGCTTCTGTCAAGCCAGAGACGGCGAAGGCCTGGCGTGGCTGCCAGGAGTAGCTGCAGAGATGGGACGGGAGACTCGATGCTGATGTGATGAAGGCGGAGGGAGCGGAGGGTGGGGGGCGGGGTGATGGCAGAGCCACTCTCCATCGCCAGGCACTGCAGCCGCGGCGCCAGCTCGCTCAGCCACTTCATTTGGTAGCGGGTCTCGCCGAAGATGAGGAGGCGAAGGCACGGCAGGCGGCGACTGCCTCGCAGCTCCGGTTGGGCTTCCGCGTCGCTGAAGCCTTGTTGCCTCTGAGACATCACTGTTTTCACGTCTTGGAAGAAAAGACTGAGCAGACTCGGCGGAAGGCTGTCCCAGAGAGCGTCAGGCTCAGGCTCCCACAAGACGAGCTTGAGGTGCTGGAGGCCGGGCGCTAGCTGGGCCAGGGGGAGAGGAGGCAGATGATAGGTGGTGAGGTAAAGGCGGCGCAGGGCTGGCAAGGGCTGGCGCCAGGGCGGCTGGGTGTCCATGGCGTTGCGGGTCTGGAGACGGCGGAGGCAAGGCAGAGCGGCCAGCTCACTCCAGGCTTCAGCCGTGCCCAAGGAGTTGGTGCCGCGGAAGCTCTCCAGGTTCGGCGCCACTGCCGCCAGCTGGCCCTGGAAGTAGTCGGAGACGTAGAGACGGCGAAGGCCCGGCTTCACGGCCTTGCCAAGGCTGCCGCGGAGGAAGGAGAGGCTCTGGAGGGAGGAGGGCAGAGCGTCCCACAGCTCCGGCGTCATGTCCACCTCATCGATGCTTAGGTGGCGTAGATTGGGCCACAGCTGAGCCTGGAGGCAGGAGAGAAGGCACACGTGGTCATTGGCGTGGTGTGCAAGGAGGTGGGTGAGAGAGGGGAGGCGGTGCTGGGGCAGGTAAGAGGAGGTGGTGAGGCTGCGCAGTCGCAGTGCTTGGCCTGGGCGGTCCAGGAACTGCTCCAGCTCCTCGCTGTTCCATCGCCCGTCATCAACCTCAAGCAAATTTGACACAAATGTGTAAGTACATGGAGAACGGTAAGGAAAAGCTCCTTCCACCCTCTTACCTTCACATTCTTGAAAAATTACATTCTCTATTTTGCCTATCATTACTGCCAGCCCAACCTTCAGCAATGCGTAGGGCAGGGGCCAAGGCTTGACATTGTCGCAGTGATGCTCGCGGGTGGAGTAGTGGGGCAGGGTGAGGTGCTGGGCGGGCTTGCCGGCGTCGAGGAGGGCGCAGAGGTAGGCCATCTGGGGGTAGGCCGTCTTGCCTCCGCTCAGAGCACCCAGCACTCGACGTAGCACCAAACCCTGTAACACCTCTTCCGCACGTCCACTCCCCTCCTTGCTCATTCTTTCCAATATGCCTCTTCTGCAACCAGAAAAGTCTACGGCTGCTTTTATTTGGTCCAGTTCTAACATGCCTTCCAAACACCAAAATAACCATGCGAAAGAGAAAAAGGAGGAGGACGCTCAAGGTTGACGAAATATTTTGTTGGTGTGCCAAATGTTTTGCGCTCTATTCTGACTCGTAAAAGAAAAGGGCAGGTCAAATGCCCTCAAAAGGGTCTGCTTGGCTAAAATTGCGCGACGCAATAAGATTCGTCTAAACAATTCATCCGAGTTCCTTAGTAAATGTTAAAGGCTCAATTTCTTTGATCATAAAATATATCATTTCTCATTGAATATATAATGTTTAAGTTTTCCATGTCATATTCAATGGCTAACAGTACATCAGTCTGCTAAAGAGTACATTTGTAAAAATATATATTTTTTAAAAAATTTACTTATTATTTTTTTATATATATATATATATATTTTTTTTTTAATAATTTTTTTTTATAATTAATTTAATTACTTATTTTATATTTTATTATTTCTATTTTAATCACTTTTTTTTTTTCTTAATCATTTTTATTTAACAACACTTTTTTAACCAAAAATAAAAAACTAAATTTTTTTTTATATTTAATTCTACTTTTTATAAAAAACCCTTCTCAACAAATAAATATAAAAATAACACATTTTTTTAACATCATCATTTATTGTGACATATTTATTTTGGTAGGAGGTAGGAGTCCGTTCTTGAAAAGTCAAATTTTCATCAGAGTTACTATTTCAAAAACCCCGCTGGCTTCATCACAAGCTCACCATAAGCAAGCCTTTCGTTTATCTCCCTGAAACCGTAATGAACGGCTGACAAGAATGTGAAAGGGGAATAAGTGAGGGACTGCAAGCCATTGTGTGGCATTCCACCGTGGGCGCAACACTAGTCCTGCCCCACGCCAGACCTCAGTGAGTACTCACTAGCCTGCCATTGCGTCACACGGCTTCGCCAGGACCCAGCTATGGCAGCCCCCGATCCCGTATTCAATGCTCTCAAAGGCTCCCCTTTATTTCTTCCCTGAAACTGTTTACACGATTTCATTCACTTTACAGAGCAGAAGCAGGCCCAACAGAAGTCGCTCAAGAAGTCTCTAGGTTGGAACTCTTTTTGTTGCTTGTCCCTTGTCCATTGACCTTTTCACTGACTGCAGAGCAGTGTCAGGCGACTCTGCAGACGCAGCTGGCTTTGGAAGGTGCCTCAAGATTTTGCTAGAATGGGCCTATATAGCTAGATTGCAGAGGAGTGTCGAGCTCTGGAGCAGACGCAATCGCTGCTGCTGGCCGAACTCAAGCAGCGCAACAGTCAAATCAACGCACACCAGGTTGTTTCCAGCCTTTTTCAGCCCAGTTGAGAAGCAGCAAATTGGATGCAGACGGTGGAGCGATACAGTCCGGAGGCTACAGCCAACCAGGAGCTGATCAAGAGCCTCCAGGTAGATGTTTGATTCTATAAAATTTTATTCAGAAGGGAAAATAGGATACATTGGGATAGGCGGAGAAAGCGGCACTGAAGATACAGCTGGAGCTGGAAAAAGAGAAGCGCGCGGATGAGATGGCCGCTAAGAACCAGCAGATTCAAGAGCTTCAGCAACGCTTGGCATCTCAACCTACCCACGTCCCCATGAACTGCTCAGGGTATTCTTCTTTTCTGTCTCTTTGTTAAGAATTTTAGAGATACTAAAAGTTAGTTTTCCCAAGCTTTAAATTAAAAATTAGTTTTCCCATTGGTCGCATTGTTTAAAATTTGCTGCAAAATATCATTCCTCATTCGTTCCATGCGCAAGATCTTTGGACAAAATGATGGCAGAAATTTGGGAATTGGTTGCAGGACTGCCGCGGCTTCGGATGAAGCGGCGGTGAAGGAGGAAGACAACGCAGGGTAACATCAGTCAAGGCGCTCATAGCCTGAGTAGGTGGAATGGTTCAATTGGACAGGAGCGCTGGGGGTGCGGCGCTGGTGAAGGAGGAGGGCGTCTCCTGCGCCCTCTGCAATCACCAACTGGCCAACTCCCACACGAGCAACGTCCACGCAATGCATCATGCCGTGGCCTGCGTGAACCTGTGCCCCTACCGCTGCTTCGCCTGCGGCAAAAAAACCAACTCCAAGTCCAATCTCGGCAGCCACATCAATCGTCGCTGTCCGGGGGCCAAGATTCGAATCCCGCAAAAGTTGAGCGAATCTTTGTCGAGAGCGGGCGCGAGAATGACAGAAATTGAAGGAAGCAGAAGGAAAAAGAGGCGCGTCAGGCTTTCTCCCGCTGTTTTCCCGGCAAACAGTACTTCTGGAAAGGCTTCTAGTCCCGAGTCCATCGTGCATTCCATTTTGCAAGCTTTCCATTTTGCGAGCGGAGCTTTGCCATGCCTTTTTTATGGTTCGATTGCATTTTCGTTGATTTTTCCCAAACATCTCGGCAAGTGTTTTTCTAGTTTTGATGTTTAGAGTCATCCACTTTCTGCTGGCGTAGATATCTTTGTTGCAGTAATTGCGGAGCCCCCAATGCAGAAATTAAAAAAACACAACAACGCAAATGTTTTTGAGGAAGAAGTTGGCCACATAATCAGTAATCGTCTAGTATGCTTATTAGAGCTGGCTAGCTTTCGTCCAGATCTGCAAGATACGCGGCTAGCTTTCCCACTTTATGCTTCACTGCAACCAATCGTGCTTGGCCAATTGGTTTTGGTTCTCTTCATCAAGCATGTTTTATCACAACACCGACCAAACAGAAAGTCAGCGGCATCACAAAGGATCATATGGAAACGCTAATACAAATATGTTATTGAGGATCCGTAGTTTCAGACAGTAGATAACCGTACTATGCCATCACGCATGTGTCCAAACATCAAAAAAGGTAAAATTCTGTACAGCGTTTGTAAGTTATTCAACTAAAATAAATATTAAAATCTCTCAAAACATCTACATCTATGAAATGAAAAATTATTTTCAAAAATCAGCAGTGTACAATGGGCGGCTGGTCTTCGGAGTCAGATCCACTGGTGGTGGTTTCGTAGAGTGCCGGGATCATGCTCCTGCTCAGCGGGTTCTACAAATACCTTTGCTCAGTTGCAGCTGACATAAAAAAGCGGCAAACGCTGTGAGTGCGTCGATGGCCCAGGATGGCGCCCTTGACAGCCTTCACCTGACGCTCCTGATCGCTCAATCCGTCACTACGGAAGGCCGCCATTTCTAGCGATCGCTCCAAGCTGGAGTTCATGCAGGTGGAGCCGGAAGAGGTCATTGTGGCCGGCAGTTTTATGCGCCTCAAATACTCATTTGTTCATTTTAGACAGAAAAGGGAAGAGAAAGATGGCAACCGTGAAGGAGAGCGAGAAGAGGTGTTTTCCTCCCCATCATCCTCACTGGTGGAGCATTGGAAAGAGACGCCTTGCAGCCTTGAAATGGCTTCTCTGAAGCAACATCTGAAAGGAGAGCGTGGGAATAGCTTACTGATTGGCTTGATCATCGAGTCGGCCGGTTTTCTTCGCCAACGCTGCTTGGTAGGAGGGCGAATTTCGAAGCAGTGAAACCTGGCAAATAATGTCTGGATTGAATTGACGAATCATATTAGTCAGACTTTGAAAAAAACATGATTGAGATTAGCGTCGGTGATGGGAGGATGAGGGGGCAAGGCAGCATTGGCATTGTCAATGCTGCTGATCTTCTTCAGCCGCGTCTCGCAGTATGGGTCCGTACAGTCACCGAGACAGCCCAGACACACCTCCAAGGTACCCTTCTGTCTCTCTTTTCAATCCTTCCATGACACTAGAGCTGCAGACCTCATCCGTAAATGTGGCCAGGGCGTCCACTCTTGAGCTGCTATGGTTGCTGTTGCCGTTGCGTCCGTCCTCGTGCAGGAGGATGGAGTTGTTGTTGGCCTCCGGGCGCGGCGGCTTGCGAGCCTTCCTGGCTCTGGCCGGGGCTCGAAGCGGCGATTGAGAGGAGGCAGAGCGACGCTCTCGACCCTCACTCCATCTGCCCGGGGACTGACGGGTGAGGGTCTCCTCGGAACCGCCACCGGCCAGCGACTCCTCCTCCATCAGCGTCCCGCTGCTCACCACCCGCCCGTCTTTCAGGATCACGCCTGCCAAGAGCAGAGTTGTGCTGGGGGGTGAAAGATGGGAGGATGGAACCGGCTATGGCCAGGTGCATGGGGCCGCCGTAGGGCGAGGATTGGGCGGCGTTGAGGGAGAGGCTGCGGCTCCACTTCCCCGCCGTCCCCTCCAGCTCCTCCACTGACTGCGTGGCCGTCAGCACCACGCCGGAGTCCCCGCTTCGAGCTGAGCTTCCACTGCCTTCAATTCCTCCTCTCTTCACCTCCTGCCAAAAACTAGACGATGAAGAATGTGAAACCCCTGGCAGTGCCACCCCTGAGCAGTAGCCCGCTGAGGCTCTGGGGCTCGGACTTGGAGCTGGAGCGCCAGCTGCCGTCCCGGTTGAAGATGGCCAGTCTGGAGGGCGAGAGGCGAGCAGAGGAGCGTCGGGAGGAGGAGGACGCCTTGGAGGCTTTCGAAGCCCGCGCTGGCGACGCTCGACTGCGCAGGCTGCTGCCAGCACTGCCCCCTGCCTCATCTCAACGCCATACTTCGTTCAGCATGAGGTCGATGGACTCATAGGTCGGTGCACACCGGCTCGTTTGAACGGGAGCTGGGAAGTGCTGGCGGACTGAGGAAGGCCTCCGATGTCCGCCTCCTCATCGCTGGTGGAGCCAGAGCCGTCCAAGCACAGCGCTGCCTTTGTGATCAGTGATGGCGGAGCACTGAAAGCATCCAATAAGAATATTGATTGAAATCGTAACTGAGCAGGCAACTACTCAGGCTGAAGTGGAGTAGGCGGCTGGCGAGCATTCAACCAGGCAGCGACGGGGTCGGAGCTTTTGGGGCGGACGGTCTTTAGGCCAGCAGTTCGGATGCGTCTGGAGGCGCGTCCCTGGCGACGGGAGCCCCGATCGGCGTATAAAAGACGCGTGGCCTTGGCTATGGCCTCCTCCTTGGCCAGAGTCTGCTCCCGGGCGAGCAGTTCCCAGAAGCAGCCCACGAGTTCCTGGTAGAGTGCTGAAGCTCGCTGCAGCTTCTGTTCATAGAGGGCCCGGATGTCCTGGGCATGTTTCAGCTCCGCATTTCGCCGTCTCAGCAGCTCTTCTGGAAGAAATTGGGGGTTGGGGGGTTTTGATGGAGGGAGGGAGGAATGGACCGGCGTTGTGCCGCGCCTGTTTGGGCCCAGCGGAGGACTTGGCCTTGGAGGAGGCCATCTGGCAGCCGATCTCCTTCTGCCAAGTGACCTGAAGGATGGCCCAGTCCTCATCTGTCAGCTCCGTCATCTCCCCGGCCGCTATCTCCAGATGCATCAGGATGTGCCTTCAATTCAGCCTGCTTTTGTGGGCCAGAAAATGGGACAGAACTGACTGTCGAACCGAAAAGAAGGTCGATTGCGAGGCTTGAGGCTCCAGCACTGACGCAGGAGTAGCTTGAGGCCTTCGGGCACAGAGATGGGGACAGGCAGCTCCAGGGTGCCGGAGCCGATGCCCCACATGATGGCGGAGGAGTCTACGTCGGCGAAGGGGATGGCGAGAGTGAGGAGTTCCCAGAGGACTACGCCGTAGCTCCAGACGTCGACCTTGTCGGAGCAGGGCTCGTTCTTGATCACCTCCGGCGCCATCCAGGCCACCGTCCCGCAGAAGCTCATCGCCGCGCTCTTCTCCTTCGTCCACGTCCTGCTCGTCCCGAAATCCGAGATCTTCAGCTTCTCGTCCGCCGTTAGCAGGATGCTGGAAGGGGTGCAGGGGGTGAGAGGAGAGGATGGGGTTGAAGGAGTGAAAGAGGGGCTACTTGGGACTCTTGAGATCCCTGTGTATGATGCGATGGGTGTGGAGGTAGGCCATGCCGCTGGCGATCTGACCGGCCCAGTCCACGAATAGGCCGGGGGTGACGCTGCGGTCGGAGTGTAGGACTTCGTAGAGCTGGCCCTGGGCGCAGTGCTCCATCACGATGCAGTAGCAGGGGGACTGCGTGCATACGCCCCTGCATTTTGGATCACTCATTAGCCTCTGCCACCCATATTTGGAGTCGATAGGGTGGAACATGAATTGGATGACGTTGGGGTGGGAAAGCTTGCGCAGGTGCTTGATGTTCGTCTCCGCCAGCTCTTTTACCTTCTTGACGGCCACTTTGGTGCCGTTGTAGGTGCCCAGAAAGACGGCTCCCTAAAATCAGCTAGGTGATTGAAGTGAAAGTGAATAGGTGGAGATACCTGACTGCCAGCGCCGAGCCAGGTGAGATCGGAGATGTCTTCGAAGGGGATTTCCCAGCCATCGCCGCGATTGGCCAGTGCTTTCGCGCGCCAGCTCCAAGTACGAGCCAGTCCGCCTCCTGGCCCACTACTCCCTCCATCTGCTTTCATCCTCTTTTTGATCGATCGGTGAAAAAGCAGAGAGAATCGAGGGAAACCTTTGTTGCCTAGAAGATTGGCAAAAGGCTTGAAGCAACCGAGGCCCAGGTATTCCAGCCAGCCATTGGGGTTGGTGGGTGTCTTCAGGTTCAGCTCCACTGCAAAATAGGCCGTTTGAAGCTTTTACATCTATTTCGCCGACTTTCAAAGCGTTTGACACAACTAAGTTCTTTTGGCAATCAACTCAAAGCCGAAAATGACCAGAAACACCTTCCAAAGCGAACCTGTGGAAGAGTCGGTATCTGTAGGCCCGGTGCCCTCCAGACCCTTTCCCTTGGAGACGGGCGTGACGGGTGCGGACTGCGTCTCCAACCGCTCCACATCGCGCAGCTGCAGCACCGACGGGGACATCACTGTCAAAGAATGCTCTCCCTTTTCCTCTCCAGGCTGGCTGATTGCAAAGGGAGTGCAAATATTTGCCGAAATCAATAGGCAGGGTTTCGAGGGATCTGAGTCAGCGCGCCAGGAAGCACTTATCAAAGCTGCAGTTGGACGGGGAACTACCCCCCTGCGTCCCTGCAGCATCCATGGCAACCCCCAAACAGCCCCCAGCACTATCTTCACGCGCATACTAATCATCTTGTCACTTGAGTTTCAGAAGTTTTAGCCCGTTTAAAGAAATTCTAAACCTTGTTGGAGGAGTAAAAAACTTCCAAAAGAGGAGAAGTGAATGAACCTTGACTGGCAATGGCGTGGGTGGCATTGGAGAGTACGTTCAAGGAGGAGGGGGCGTTTGGCTGCGTCTCCAAGGCTCCCACCACTTTCCGCCCGCCCAAGGAATGCTGGAATGTGTCCATATTTACCTTGACTCAGACTTGGCAGCCGTTTGCTTCCGCAAGCTTTTGTTTGTGTACCTAGAACGGCAGAGATAAAGTTTCATGACGAAAAACCTTGGGCGGGAGCAGGGTGGAGGGCATTTGATTGGAGGTGGAGGGCGTGGGAAGAGGATAGTGCTTGTGGAGTGGGCTTTCCAGGATGGAGGTGGCCGCCTGAAGTGTGCTGCCCACTTCATTCGCTCGTACCACTGTGTGTCGCATCTTCTCCGCGCGCATTTCCAGCTCCTCCATGACTTTCTTCCTTTTACTCCCGCCTCAATCCACTTTCATTGACGCACTGGTCTGTTTGAGAAGCGGCTATTTTTAGCGCCCGCACA
This sequence comes from Ptycholaimellus sp. GST1_10, assembly GCA_030248095.1. NCBI lineage: Eukaryota > Metazoa > Nematoda > Chromadorea > Chromadorida > Chromadoridae > Ptycholaimellus > Ptycholaimellus sp. GST1_10. Next base: position 23,097 of record JASANA010002647.1, read on the forward strand.
TTCCATGAACACAGAGCTCGAAAAAGACTTAGCAGACCCAAAAGAGGGCGAAAGTCCGTTAAAGTGTTTGGCAGTGGGCCCAGTGGGGGCGAGCGGAAAGAATGCTGCACGCCAAGTTGGCCGTGGGGGTGTGTTGCGGAGGCTTGAGGGAGGGCCGAAAGGACTGCCTCTCCGTTGACCAGCCCCCGATCGATAGGCCTATTCCGTCTCTCCTCGCGGAGGGGGCGCCTCATGAAGCCAGAGCCTGCCCATCCCTCTTTTCTCTCCGCCTCATCCCTTTTCAATTGACTACAAAAAACGCCAGCCACTGGAGGCTGTTTATTGTCTGGAGCCATGCATTCGCCAACTCTGCCTATCTATGGAAAATTAGCCACCAAAAACTTGAAAACAAAATGAAGTGATGATAAAGGAGTGAAGTTTTTGCATTGGCAAAGTTGCTCCAATAGGTCAACAGTTGCAGATTCTCTAAAACACGTCAAAAAATTTTACTGACTATTTGGAATTGTGGAATGAAGCGAAGGCAGTAAGTGTTTTGGAATGTCCTTGAAAACACCAGACTGGGTACAGGCGAAGGGGGCATCCTTTCGTGAGCGCTTGCATACCAGCAAGTTGCTGGGAGGGCAGGAGAAGAGTAGGGGGGCTGGCAGAGTCGCGATCCCCATTACTGAGTCATACGTCCTGTTCCCCTTTTCTACCCCCTTCCCTCACACAACTTCGGGCGCAAAGGGCAGCACGGCGTGCAAAGACAGAGCGCACAGGGCGGAAGAGGGCGAAGGCTATCTTATCTCCAAGATTGAAAGGGGAGGGAAAAAAGGGAGGCCCGAAGAATTCTAAAAGAAGGCTTGTTTTGCCGGTGACTGGCGCACTTGTTTTTCGCGTGATGTCATTCGACGTCACAGGCGCGCTGCAATGCTCTCAGCGGAAAGATCAATAGCTGAAAAATGGCCCGTAGGTATGCGGGAAGTTGCTGGTGAAAAAAGCAGGGCAGAGAAGGTTGGCAAAAGAGAGTGTTGGGCAATTGTTGACAGGGCCAAGGTGTATTTGTGAGGGTCTGGCGGCCCACCACCTGTGTGTAGGTATTCCTGAACCACCCAGCATCGATTTGCCATCAAAGCCCTGCCCCCCTTTTCCACAGGTTTGGCCAGCATTAACCTGAACGCATGTGAGGAGCGGGGACCACTATTTGGCCTGGTTCAAAATTAACGAGGAGGACATATTGAACGGTGCTGCTTCGGTGGTTTGACGCAAGCAAACGCTTCGTCAGAAAGGGAGGCCGGCTTGTTCCGCTGTCCCTAGCAGCCTTCCCCTCAGGTGCGCTGTCAGGCTGACTCACCTCGCTGCATTTTCTGGGCCTGATTTAGCGAAGCTTAGTTTGATGCTGTCTTTGGGGAAGGCAAGGATAGGTTGATTAAAATCTATTTGGACTCGCATGAAAAAAGGCTCTCCAGTGACGTCAAAGGGAAAGTACAGAAGGACAACAATAATGATTCAAATCTGTGGATTTCTTGCAGAACAAGTATATGGCGCAGAGCGCAATAGGTGACCGCGGAGCTCTCAACATACCCCATTTTTCAACCTTTCTACCTAAAAAAGTTATGTTTCAAATGCTCCGGGACTTGTCAAACCTCTCCAGATCTTCCTCAAATTTTATTTCCTTTCAGGAAAAAAAAAGTTTGTCAATATCCGTTGAGAATTGAGCCTTTTACAGCATACCCAAATTTTCGACCTTTATACCCAAAAAAGTAATGTTTCAAATGCTCGGAAACCAGTTCCACCCCTCCATATCTTACTAAAATCTCATTACCTTTCAGGAAAAAAAAAAGTTTGTCCAAATCCGTTGAGAATTGAGCCTTTTACAGCATACCCAAATTTTCAAACTTTCTACCCAAAAAAGTAATGTTTCAAATGCTCGGAAACCGGTTTCACCCCTCCAGATCTTCCTAAAATTTTATTACCTTTCAGGGAAAAAAAAGTTTGTCCCAATCCATTGAGAATTGAGCCTTTTACAGCATACCCAAATTTTCAACCTTTCTACCCAAAAAAGTAATGTTTCAAATGCTCGGAAACCGGTTCCACCCCTCCAGATCTTCCTAAAATCTCATTACCTTTCAGGAAAAAAAAGTTTGCCCAAATTCGTTGAGAATTGAGCCTTTTACAGCATACCCAAATTTTCAAACTTTCTACCCAAAAAAGTAATGTTTCAAATGCTCGGAAACCGGTTCCACCCCTCCAGATCTTCCTAAAATCTCATTACCTTTCAGGAAAAAAAAAGTTTGTCCAAATCCGTTGAGAATTGAGCCTTTTACAGCATACCCAAATTTTCGACCTTTATACCCAAAAAAGTAATGTTTCAAATGCTCGGAAACCAGTTCCACCCCTCCATATCTTACTAAAATCTCATTACCTTTCAGGAAAAAAAGTTTGTCCAAATCCGTTGAGAATTGAGCCTTTTACATCATACCCAAATTTTCAAACTTTCTACCCAAAAAAGTAATGTTTCAAATGCTCGGAAACCGGTTTCACCCCTCCAGATCTTCCTAAAATTTTATTACCTTTCAGGGAAAAAAAAGTTTGTCCCAATCCGTTGAGAATTGAGCCTTTTACAGCATACCCAAATTTTCAACCTTTCTACCCAAAAAAGTAATGTTTCAAATGCTCGGAAACCGGTTCCACCCCTCCAGATCTTCCTAAAATCTCATTACCTTTCAGGAAAAAAAAAGTTTGTCCAAATCCGTTGAGAATTGAGCCTTTTACAGCATACCCAAATTTTCAAACTTTCTACCCAAAAAAGTAATGTTTCAAATGCTCGGAAACCGGTTTCACCCCTCCAGATCTTCCTAAAATTTTATTACCTTTCAGGAAAAAAAAAAGTTTGTCCCAATCCGTTGAGAATTGAGCCTTTTACAGCATACCCAAATTTTCAAACTTTCTACCCAAAAAAGTAATGTTTCAAATGCTCGGAAACCGGTTTCACCCCTCCAGATCTTCCTAAAATTTTATTACCTTTCAGGGAAAAAAAAAGTTTGTCCCAATCCGTTGAGAATTGAGCCTTTTACAGCATACCCAAATTTTCAACCTTTCTACCCAAAAAAGTAATGTTTCAAATGCTCGGAAACCGGTTCCACCCCTCTAGATCTTCCTAAAATCTCATTACCTTTCAGGAAAAAAAAAGTTTGTCCCAATCCGTTGAGAATTCGCCCGTGGACAGCATTTCCAGATACCCATACACATATATATACACATGAGGACAAAAGTTTAGTAACCTCTATAGACCGCGGAGCGGCCCTTCGGGCCGCTCCGCGGTCAAAAACTTTTTCTACGACTTCTTGCTTTCCATCTAGATTTTATGAATTAGCTTTAGGGGGACTGTGCGATGATATGCTGATCATATTATCGATCTAATTTTATCTGTTAACTCACTCAGGGGGGTACTCGAAGCGGTTTTAGCAAATCAATCTAATTACAGATTATTTTTCACAATGAGAAAGAAAATAAAATACAGCGAAATGAACAAACCAATTATAATCTCTCTCTTGTACTTGAACTTACACTGGTTCTAGCCGATCAATCCGACAGCTCATTATTTTTCACGAGCAAGAAAATATAAGAGAACATGCGGTGCTTAGAGCAATAAAGTCCAACGAATCCAACGAATTCCAAGGAAGAATCCAACGAAAAGATCTCTTCTTCTCTTCTAGATGAATTCAGCAAAACAAATTGACGTACTTAACTGTGGACAAGAACGCATTTTGTGATTGAATTTTTTGTTTGTACAGAGCTGAGCAACAAAAGTACACGTGAAAATGAAGCGAAATTAATATGTGAGGGGCTACCAAGAAACGAGGGTAGGAAATAGTGTTGCAGAGTGATTGCACTTCCGTTGCAACGTGGCATGCAGGAGCGTTCTTGAATGGAGGGGCTGAAGAAAGGAAAATGTAGCTGGTGCGAGGTGTGGCGCTTGAGATAGTCGTGGACGGTTAGCTTGTGTCACTTCAGATCTCTGCGTAGGACAAAAGACTTGGAATGGCCTCGCAAAAATAGCTACAAGCACAGGACATTTTGGCTAAGCAAGAGAAATCAATTTTCGTCGTCTTCTTCGTATGCTAGGTCTTCTTCGTCTTTTTCGTATTCCTCGTCTTCTTCATACTCTTCGCTTTCTTGGCCTTCTTCATATTCTTGGAGGCATAGATTAGCGAGCATTGGCCTCCTCTCCAGCTCCCTTTCGGCGTTGATCAGACGACGCCTTTCTTGATCACTGAGGTATGTTCCGCCCTGCTCCAGCACGCGAGCATGTAGAATTAGACTTTGAATCTGCTTCAAATCGTAGACCCACCAATCATCCATCTGGCTCATTCTAGCTTCGAGCTCAGTGACATAGCTTGCCGGATGCTTCCAGCCACCTCGCTGCCTGGAGAGTTGACAGAGGCGGATGATTGGCTGAGCGCAGTGATCCAGGGTATCTTCTCCACAGCGCCGCAGCTGGCGCAAGCAACGATGCAGCAGCTGGGCGCAGGCAAGCAGCATGTCGCACCCTGCCGTTGACGCTGGTATGGAGCTGAAGTTGAATCGGTTGAGCTCCATCAAGCTTTCCGCGACCTCTTCTTCTTCTCCTCCCTCCTCCTCCTCCTCATCTCTCCTCCACCCAACGTCGTCCGCCTCCTCATTCTGCTCTTCGTAGTCACTGTCTCGAGAGTCGTAGTCGGGTAGAAGGCGAGGAACTCCAAGAAGAAAGGCTGTTACATGGATGGCAGTTCTGCGCTCTTTCGCCAGCCCGTACAGAAGGTATCGTCCGATTTCTTTGTAGAGGAGACAACTGCTGATGGCAGTGAAGGGATAGAGCGCTTTGGCCAGCTCTGCCAGTCGATAGGCTCCCTCCCGCGGCGTCCGCTGCTGCAAGATGGCCGAGAAGAAGGGGGAAAAGACCCTTTCTTCAGCATCCCGTCTGAACTGCACCAGTTTCTGTACCAGGTCAGCTAGGCCGGGCAGCTGGTAGCGACAGAGTTTGAGCAGGATCTCGAGAACCTGCTGGGCTGGGCTTTCCGTTCTCCTGCCGCTCCGATCTTCTTCTGCCAGCTGCTTGAGGATGAGCTCGGCGACGTGGTGACTGGCGGGTGCAAAGAGAAGCGGATCGGCGGGGTCGGCAGGCGGCCTTCTGAGGAGCAGGAGCTGGGCAGGGCCGAGCGCAGGCTGAATCTCGTGTCTGCTGGGGAGGCGGAGGAGATGGGCGAGAAGGCTGGGGGTGAGTCCTGGGTGGCTGCTGTTGAGGTGTAGGTAGGCGGAGAGTAGGAGGGCCTCCCGCGGCGGCCCCAGCCCCGTCCGCTTCACCAGCAGCGGCGTCAGCTTCTCCGTCCGTTCCGGCTCGAACAGCGGCATCATGCGGAAGGCGGGCAGCATGTACGCCGCCTCCTGGCTCCACATCCAATCCTTGCCTTCTGCTTCCTGCAGCTTCTTCAAATCCGCCTTCTCCACAAACTTTGCGTAGACTTCCCAGATTTTTTGCTTATTCAACTCCAAGCCTGCCGTTTGCTCTTTTCTAGCTGTTGACTTGGAAGGATTATCGCTGTCCACGTGCAGAATGACGGCGGAGGCTTCCGCTAGTTGCTTGTGGAAGAGAAGTGAGCTTGGATAGTGTATAGAGGGAGAGTCGACGAGGATGATGGCAGGAATTTGGGTGAGAGAATAGAGGTAGTCTATGGCCTCGGCCAGGAGTTGGTCGAGGCTTTGATGAGCGATGAGGCAGGGGAACTTGTCTCGCAATCGCCAGAGGGCCACTCTAGCGGTAGTGGTGGCCCCCAACTGTGAGCTGAAGCGTAGCGTCTTGCACTTCGCGTGCACTGCGCCCCTGTCCTTGGCGTGGAGAAGCTTGTTGGCCATTGCCTCCAGCTCATTTGTCAGCTCGGACATTTTGTCGACTTCGCCGTAGAGTCCTCCACCCAGCTTGTCCTGGGCATAGAGGGCCTCGGGGGAGATGGGGTGGCCGGCGCTGAGAAAGTAGAGACAGAGTTTGTCCAGGTACTCCTGCGTCCCTTTGGCAGTGTCCAGCTGAGCTTCTGGGCCAGGCACTCCGGACTGAGGGTGCAGAAGGAGGGCGGCCGCCTGGAACTTGTCCCAGTCCTCCATGCCGACTCCACCTCCAAGGCAGGCGGGGACTTGGATGAGAGGAGGGGAGCAGAAGAGGTTTCGGAAGAGGCTGCTCAGCTGCTTGACGGGGGAGCAGCTGTAGTGGCAGACGGCGTCAGGCCAGTCCTGGTAGTTGGCAGACGCCAAGGCTGGGCTCAACTCCGAACAGAGCACCACAGCTGCTGGATTGCCAGCTTCTCTTTTGCGACGCTTCGGGTAGGTTTGGAGGATGATGTCCATGAGGCGGAGCATTGTGGCGTCTTCGCTGGCTACGGGATAGTGCGAAAGGCAAGATACCACCAGTGGCTTTCCTGCTTTTGAACCTTTGTAAAGCTGGCCAAAAAACCTGGTCAGGTGTGAGCAGAGTTTATTATGGCTTTCTTCTGGAGGAGCGTGGACGATGAGCATGCCGTTGGTGAGGGGCGTGCTGTGCTGATCACTGAGCTGATGCCATAGCAGATGAGTGGCGTTGATGTTGACGTGTAGTAGGGTGCGTTGAAAAGCGCGAATACTAGGCGCCTCTTCTCCGTAGGGACTGAGATTGAAGACGAGCTGGAAACGGGCGTAGGCGAGGGCAGAGTAGAGCTGTTCTTCGTCCAACGATAACTCCTTCTGGCTGCTGATGAGAAGGATGCGGTATGCGGCTTCCTCTTGCTCCAAAAGCTTGCCGATGGGAACCAGCTCTCCGTAGGTGTATGGCTTCTCAAATATTTTGAGCAGGAGCTTCCTCAGTTCTGGGTCCTTGCACAGGCGATGATGGCTGTAGTTTTGGGGGCCGCAACGGGTGACGAGCTTCCAGGAGTTCTTCTGCTTTGCCAGCTTGTCGCGGTAGAGAGCTGGTCCGACGGGGGTGTGAAGCACTTCCAGCAGAGCGTATGATCCTGCCTTCACGCTGTATCCTCTTTCCCACAGTTCCACATCTCGCTCGAATTTCACCGGCATCAGTCGCATCGGAATGCTCGGCCTGATAAACTCCACCAGCTTACTCTGAATCCTTTGCACTTCCCTCTCATTGATGGGATTCTGAAGCATCCCTCTCTTTTGCAGTGCCCCCTCATCTTCGTCATCTAGTGGGCGAAATCGATTGCGAGAGGATGAGGAGCCTGTTGATTCCTCGATACCGAAGAGAAGGTAGGATGCTTCGCTGTTTGCGTCGGACAGGGCGGGGAAACGAGCGTGGGAGCCGATGCCAGTGCCGATGCCGTTGTAGAGGGCAGCCACGTTCATGGGAAGTTCTTCTTCTGCGCCCGGAGACAGACAGGCCTTGAACTCCAGGTGGGTCTCCTCGCTCTCTCTGCTGCCGAAGGCGATGAAGGCCAGCTGCAGTAGACTCAGTCCCTTGCTGGCGGGGTCCTGGCGCCAGTTGGCGAAATGAGGGCAGGGATCGGTGTCGATGATCTTGCGAAGCAGGCGCTCGTCGTTGGTCATGCTCTTTGCCGGTGCCTCCGCCGAGATGCGGGAGTCTGCTGCTGCTGCTCCCTCGACTGATGCTGCCTGCTCTCCTTGCTCCTTGACGAGGGAAGGGCCCTGGACTGGGGACAAATTAAGCTCCGCCGTTTGCCTCTCCACCGCGTTCAGCGCTGCCTCATCCTCCATTTCACCACTTCTTATCTCGCAATACCCTCCAATTAAGCGTCTGATGTTTGAACCAAAAACATATTCACTCCAGCGCAAAGGTCGCGGTTGCTGGGCTCCACTGGGAATACCTAACTTTATAAACACTTACGCACAGGTAGGGTCCTTTCGAAACCTGCTGGAGCACTACCTCATTCGAGTACGTATCATTTACATATAAAGTGGCGTTCCAAGTGGCGCCCCAAAAAACGCGACATGCAGTGACATACACCGGCTTTTTTCCTCCCCCTGATTTTCCAGGCCTACCGACTCATCGTAAAATTCTATTTCTTTCCAAAAACTTAGGCTTAGTTTCAGACACCAAGCATAGTGACGCTAGGTGCCATTTAAGAAGTGACGCTGAGTAACAATTTAGGTATAATGGCACTTAGATTTGTTGTGCCTTGTAATAATTTGTCTATGGCCATACAGGCTTGTAATTTCATTTCTTCTCTGTCATGTACGTAGTTTAACATACACTGGTTTTAGCCGGTCAATCCGACTGTAAATTCTTTTGCACGAAGAGCAAAGATATAAAAATCGACGAAACTAAAAATTTTTTTAGTCTCTCTCGTTATTAATTTTACATTAGTTTTAGCGAATCAATCCGACAGCGAATAATTTTTCACCAGCACGTTATGCTTAGAGCAAGAAACTGATACTATGAACTTAACGAAAGCACCATTTCAATATTGAGGAAAACAAATTGACTCACTCGATTGTGGACCAGAATGTGATTAACTAATGTACGAATGAAAATGAAGCAAAAATAATATGCGAAAGGCGACAAAGAAGGCTGGGTAAGAAGTAGTAAGACAGAGTAGTTTAAGTGGAGTGATTGCACTTCCACTGCAACGTGGTATGCAGCAGCGTTCTGAAGAAGGGAAAGTGGAGCTAGTGGGAGTTGCGGCGCTTAAGTTTGTCGTGGACGCTGCGCTCATGTTGAAGGAGAGTGGAGAGTTGGCCGAAGGACTTGGGGCAGAGAGAACAAGAATGGGGCTTCAGCTTGTCATAGACAATTAGCTTGTGTCGCTTCAGGTTTTTGTGTAGGGAGAATGACTTTGAACAGCTTGTGCGGGCATGGGGTTTGAGGTTGTCGTGAACGCTTGAGTTTGTCATGGACAGCTTTCTTGTGCCGCTCCAGGTTAGCAGGCTTGCTTAACTTGCGGCCGCAGGTGGTGCAGATTTAACTTGCACCGGATGGAGACTGGCTTTTGGCCTTGCTGGACGAAGAGGACTGCTGCGGGGCGTTGAGGACGACAGGCTGCTCTTCCACTTCCTTAGCTTCCATCTCTCCCGCACCGCCGCTCAACTCTTCTTCCCCTTCCTTCCCTTCTCCTTCATTCCCTTCTCCTTCCTCCGTCTCTTCTTTCAAAGGCGCTCTTTCCCCATCCATCACCACTTTCTGCAAGAACTCCGCCCTCAATTTCCAGCGATTATGATGTGAGCATTCCAGTGAGCTTGGGCACAGGGCTGGTCTGGCCCGACTTGTCGCCGCCAGAAGCTGCCTCCAGCAAGGCCCGCGCTTTCACATTCCCCCATGCCTTCCAAGGCCAGTCAAATTAGCAGCGACCACCCAAGAAATTGCATAAACTGCATAATTGCGTTTGCTATGCATAAAAATTCTGGTACTAATGAAATTAACACTTTTCCAAAACAGCGCCTATTTGTAGGCTTGGAAATGCAAATAAACTGTCATGACGCAATTGCAGGAGACCAGGCCAGCATTTTGGCAGTTGAGAGCGCAAACAGATGCTTAGCTGGACTTATCGCAGCTATGACGCGCGGGCAAGTCCGTGCACGTCAGGCTCAGGCTTATAAGCAGGCCCGCAGAAGCAAAGGCAGTCCAGTTCACTCCAGTTTTCAGGATGAATCTGCTGACAGCCCTTCTCGCCCTTCTCCCAGTCGTCCCAGCCATCGGATTCGGCCAGAACTGGAAAGGCCTGCACGGTGAACCTTTCCTTGGCTGGTGTTGGAGGTCTTCTAGAGGCGAAGGTTGGACGCAGTGAAGTGGAACCTGAGCCCGTTCAGCGATGGCTTCATGGATATGGTGAAAAAGATGCAAGGCAAGGAGCTGCTGGAGGATTTCTGCCAGGGTTCCCATCCTCACCCAGATCCTACCTCGGACTCTCTTTTCAATGTTCCTTTTTTATCAGACGCCAAGCAGCCGTTCCGCGGCAAAGCCTATATGGCGCAGCAGGACCGCTACATCACCGTCCTCTTCGACGTCAACGGCAACATCGCCGGCATACAGTCCTACGTTACTCCTGGCCCACACATTCATCCTCACTCCCCGTCTCTAAAACCCGGCTGCCCTCCTTCTTAGCTGCCCGCGGACCAAGGCTGGGTCCCCTTCGGCGGCTACGGGCGCAAGTTCTTCGTGCTCCACTCAGCCCCCGACGGCAAGCCCTATTGGGTGCAGACCGTCTACTTCATGGAACCCTGTCAGTTCCTTCTTTACCTCCCTCCTCCCCCCGACACTTGTTCATCCTTTCCAGCCACCATCTGCACCACGGGCCGCAGCAACAGCGCCTACGTTGGCAACGGCTTCTGGCTGCAGAAGGGCTCCAACCCTGAGAGCAGCAGCGACCTCTTTCACGTACCACCCCCCCTGCCCCGCAAAACTCCTCAGGAGATGACTACTGCTGTAGGTGCCCGACAAGGAGGCGGACATTCAGAACACGCCCTGGGCTCAGACGGGCAAGTGCTTCTACACCATGGGCCAGCACTACTGGTACAACCTTCACAAGGACATGGACTGCGATGTTGGACTTTGCTGCTGTTGGCGTGAATGAGGCAAAAGGGGGTGCTGGGCTGACCAGGACTTTGTGCCCTACTGCCTGCTGTACAACGCTGGCAGGCTGAACGCATTTTGCTTCGCCGTCAACCACGTCTTCCAGGACGACTACTTGGAGAATCCCAGCATCAAAGTCCTGCCGGTAAACTGCCTTGACAAGAGGGGAAATCAGCGGATGCTGAAAAAAATTGACGTTTTTTGAGAATTAGAAACAAATTGCTGGTTGAATATATTTGCCTTAACAATCTCCTAGAAAATGTGCAGCAATTTTTGCATGAAATTATTTACAATCCCTACACTACTGCAGAACGTCATGAGCGACATGCCCCAGTGCCTAATTAACCACCCCGACTGGAACACCTTCTCCAGCACTCACGTCTACGTCAACTCCAATCCCAGAGTGTCCTCCTTCTGCTAACGCCTAGCTTCATACGCCTTACTTACCTATTGATGTTATGTTAACCGTGAAAATAGAGCTGCAATGTCTCTAAATATACATGAAAGGCAGTTTAAATACTAATTACTTAACATACATATGACTCATTTTACATACAGGCCGTAACTTTGGTTAAGAAGGGTCATTTTCAATAGTTCCTACGGCGAAAATCGCAAAAACTTGGTAGCAGCCGTTGGAAACTCCCAGTCCTCCCATCTCTATTGAATGGTTGAAGCTGCAGACAATATCCACAGAGTATCCGGGTTTAGGGTATGCAGCTTTAAGGCTTCGCAACGCAGATATACGCAGTTGCCACAAAAGAAATTGCTTTTACTAATGCCTTTTTAAGAGTCAACTTAAAAGTGATCCCACAAAAAAGCGCGGGAAAATCTGGTACCCTGATGTCAGCCTGCTGTCAGCTCTGCAGCAAGCACACAGAATAAATAGCATAAAAATAAATAGCATAAATCGGTTTGTTCTTGGTTAAGAGGGGACCGTGCTTAGTTAAGGTGGGCAAATGAAATGAACGATATAAAAATCAAATTTAAATTCGCTTAATTCGTTCTAAATTAAGTTCTTAAGTGGTTCTTAATTTAAATCAAAATAAAACACGATTATGTTTCATCTGGTCTAGGTCTTTTTGATGATTAATAATTCATTAGCTTTTTATGATGTATCCTTTTGTTCTAGTTATGAAAACATCCATTCAATTTCCCATAATTCATCTGCAAGCACAATACATTTATTGAAGTCAATTTTTGAATGCATGAAAAGGATATGTCTAGGGTTTCCCAACCATTTTCAAAAGCAAGCACTGATTTGAGCAAAGTTAACTTATTGTTCGCATTGCGAAACCGTTTCGTGATTGATAAATGTCTCTCATAATTAGCACACCCCTTTGTTACCTTTTTCTCACAAATTAAAAACTTACCGCATAACAAAGTTTAAAAGAGTTTGTGAGAGGATTCAGAAGGTGTATTCCACTTTAAGAGGCAGTGTGTGAGAGGATTGAGAGGCCTTGCTGGACGTGTATTCAACTAATCAAAAATCGAAGGTTTGAGTTCGAGATTAGGCCATGGTTTTATTCCATTTAGTTGTTATCTCAGCCTAAGAAACCCTGGCCCAAAATATGGCTTTATTGCTTGGAAATGGCCATTTTTCGAACACATACTTTATTGACCTCTGGATGAACTAAAAATTGCTTTTTGGCCAATTTCAACCAACATTTTTTGACCCAACCCAGAACATTATAAATAAAAACTACAAAACTACAAAAAAAATCAAGGTTCAAAAATGTGTCCTAAAAATCTTTTTTCATTTGATTTTTCAAAAAACGAATTTTTGCGATTTGCAATTTTTTCACAATAAAAGGATTTTTAATATAGAACAAAAAATCAGGGCTAAGACCGCTTAAGCTGGCCTTAGCCGCACAAAAATTTTTCTTTTGGAACAAATCATTTTAACCGTGAATTTTTCGCGGATTGATTGATATATAATGGTCTGGGGTTGGTCAAAAAAATGTTGTGTGAAACTGTCTAAAAATCTATTTTAGGTCATCCAGATGTCAAAAAGGTAGGTGTTCGAAACATGGCCATTTCTAAGCGATAGGGCCATGGTTTTGGCCAGGGTTTGTTTAGGTTAAGATCACAACTAAATGGACTAATGGCCAATTCACGACTCCTAACTCGAAACTCGAACCTTCGATTTTTGGTTAGTGGATTACTCCTGCAAGGCCTCTCGCATCTCTTAAATTGCTTCGTGTTGGTCAGATCAAATCAGTCAAACAAAAATGATTGCCCGTCTCTATCTTTTTCTAGCTCTCTGCACTCTACAAGTGGCATCTAATGACAAAATACTTCGTAGAGATTGTAAAACTTTAAACTATATTCAGATCAACACACCTTAATAATAATCACATTGCCATTGTCAGTCCTTTTTAATTGCATTCGTGATTTTTGGTGTAATAAATGACTTAAAATAAAAACTATTTAAGATAAGCCATGCGAGGAAGAGGGAATAGTAGGCTATGCTATAAATGTCTGTGGCCGTTTTGGAACCTGTCATTTTTATAAAGCGTGTAGTTATGATGGATTTGCTAATAGAATGAAATATTGCGCAATTTGCCAGTGCAAGGTAAGCGCTTTGTTATCTGATATACTTTATTTTTTCATTGCATTTTTAGAGACAATACTGGGGCAGACATTGCCAGTATAAGCTGGTCGACTCTGGTGCTGGTGGAAAGTGATCGAAGTTATACCACCTGTGTTTCAACGAACAAAATTGAATCAAATGCCAGAATAACGTAGCAAGTTATTATCGTCTCTAAGTACGTAGCCAGCTTTTAAGAGGCGTATTCTGAGCAATTAGAATCAGAGTACCGCACTCCGATTTAACAACCGGTCGAACCAGTTGATTCATTAAAAGCCCACTGGGAAAGTTCCATTGAAGCGGTTAACTGGTGGATTTGGCAACAAGACCAGTTAAATGCTAAAGCATGATATTTAATTTGAAAACTTTAAAATTTTAAAAACTTGCACCGAACTTGCATATTCGCCAAAATGACCATCATTTTTGAATTACGACGAGAATCATGATTGAATTTGAATTATGACTTACGGTTGTGTCGAGAAACCATAAAACGTCTAGCAAAGGTCTGGTGACAGACAGAGCAAGCGTAGGGTTTAAGTTTGTCGTGGACGCTGTGCTTGTGTTTTAGGAGGTCGACGTTGTGGGAGAAGCTCTGGGGACAGATGGTGCAAGCGTAGGGCTTGATCTTGTCGTGAACTTCTCGCTTGTGCCGTTCCATGTTAGAAGCCTTGGTGAACTTGCGGCCGCAGGTGCTTCAGATTGGGCAACGCTTTCCGCTGCGAGGCTGGCTTTTGAGGCGAGGCTGGCTTTTGGCCTTGCTGGACGATGAGGGCTGCTGCGGGGCGTTGACGAGAGATATGATATTATCAAGCAGAGAACTGATACTATTCCAAAATGATATAATATTAATATTAAAATACCCCATCTGTCTGGCCCTGTCCAATTTGCCTTCCAACCATCTTCAGGCAGACACACCACACAGCTAACCTGGCCCCAGCCTTAAACTCACCCTCCCGACGCCCTCACACCCTCACCCCACCTGCCCTCACCGCCCTCTTTCATCATTTAGCTGGCGATGCTTTGAATTTATGGTTTTTTGAAGCAGTGAAAGGAAAGGCTGAATATGAGCTCCAGTGGGGGCCCCGAAGTCTCTCCTCCAGTGCTGGATTGGGTAACAGAAGCTGGAAATGATTAGAAGAGTGATAGTTGAAAGAATTTGAAGGCGAAAATGTTTTTTGCCAGTGGAGTTGAGCAGGAGTCTGGGAGCGGGCTACAGAAGATGGAGAGCGAGCCTGTACAAGTAGAGAGCTGCCCAGCTGCACTCACGCTGGATGTGGTAAGCAGAGGCTGGCAGGGGATGGTGAGGGAGAGTAGGAAGTTGAGAAGGCAGAGAAGGAGGCATGTGGCACCAGCCTGGCTGCGCGCAGAAGGATCGGGAGAAGGATGCACCTCGGCCCACATCCCACTCATCCTCGCCGTGCTCCAGCTCCCGCCCGACGTCACAGGATTCTCGCCCGACCAGACAGAGCGTGACCAGACAATTGAAAACATATTCATTGATCTTGATCCATACATAGCCCTAGTAAGAATAGTCCTACAATTTTCACCCATGAAATAAAACTGAATCGACCTTGATTGTACTGCATTAGAAGCCTAATTTTGTATTAGAACATTGTTTTAGAACCCTTGTTAAAACCTGAAGACCTGTTGGAGAATTGCGAAAAATATTGTGCGTGGTTTTTTTGCGCGCTGAAGTAGTGCGCAAAATATTCAGCAGTGCTACCATCCGCAAAAATTATACATCGCTCTTATTCCTCAACCTTCCTCGCATCTTCACATCTTATTCCCACACTCCCACAGATCCACAGCCAAAATATAGTTGCCCAAGTTTTGTTTGTAGTTTGGAAGGCATGCTACAAAATTCTTCACAGCAAATCTTCAATTGATTACCAATGTTATTGCCGGCCTAGTTAATGCGGATTCCTGCTGGCTGCAGAAAAAGGTGATTGGAAAGAATGGAGAAAGGTGGGCGTGCGGAAGAGGTGCTTCGCGGTCGTCTGGTGCTGCGTCGAGTGCTGGCCGCCTTGAGCGGAGGGGAGACGGCCTATCCACAGATGGCCTACCTCTGTGCCCTCCTCGACGTCGGCAAGCCAGCCCAGCACCTCAAGGCCCTGCCCCACTACTCCCCGAAGTTCAAAAAGCCCGACCCTGGCCCTCCTCATCCCTGGCCACTGCCCTATGCGTCGCTGGAGGTTGGCCTGCCAGTTGGATGAGGCGCCTTGAGCGGAGGGGAGACGGCCTACCCACAGATGGCCTACCTCTGCGCCCTCCTCGACGTCGGCAAGCCAGCCCAGCACCTCAAGGCCCTGCCCCACTACTCCCCGAAGTTCAAAAAGCCCGACCCTGGCCCTCCTCATCCCTGGCCACTGCCCTATGCGTCGCTGGAGGTTGGCCTGCCAGTTGGATGAGGCGCCTTGAGCGGAGGGGAGACGGCCTACCCACAGATGGCCTACCTCTGCGCCCTCCTCGACGTCGGCAAGCCAGCCCAGCACCTCAAGGCCCTGCCCCACTACTCCCCGAAGTTCAAAAAGCCCGACCCTGGCCCTCCTCATCCCTGGCCACTGCCCTATGCGTCGCTGGAGGTTGGCCTGCCAGTTGGATTTAGGCGAATAAATAGTCTAACCTTTTTCGATGCCTCTGAGCGGGGCAGGGGATGTAGCGAACGTCAGACAGCATTTTCCATTTCGTCTGTTCATAACTTATTTTGCTTGAGGTTTGCCGGCCATGGGGTAGCGAGGAGCTGGAGCAGTTCCTGGATCGGCCAGACCAAGCTCTGCGACTGCGCAGCCTCGACACAGGATCCCTCCTGCCCCAATGCCGCCTCGCCTCTCTCACCCGCCTCGAGGTTGAGCTGGCCGACGCAGACCTCCTCTCCTGCTTCCAAGCGCAGCTCTGGCCCAGTCTACGCCGCCTAACCTTCCACTACCTCCACATGACGCCGGAGCTCTGGGACGCTCTGCCCTCCACCCTCCGCACCCTCTCCTTCTTCCGCGGCAGCCTTGGCAAGGCCGTGAAGCCGGGCCTTCGCCAACTCCAAGTCCACCACTACTTCCAGGGCCAGCTGGCAGCTGTGGCTCCGAACCTGGACACCTTCCGCGGTACGCGCTCCTTGCGCACGGCTGAAGCCTGGAGTCAGCTGGCCGCTCTGCCTTGCCTCCAGTCTCTCTCGTTCTCCTCGGACAGCCTCACAGTGCCGCCCTGGACCCAGCCCTTGCCAATCCTGCGCCGCCTTCGCTACTCCGGCTCCCATCTGCCTTGCCTCTCCCTGGCCCACCTAGCGCCCGGCCTTCAGCATCTGCAGCTCTCCTCCCTAACCCCTGAGGGCTCGGAGGGCATCTGGGACAGCCTGCCTACAAGCCTGCTCAGCTTCCGCCTCCGCTTCGACGAGCCGCGGCTGTCCTGGAAGCAGCGCATGGAGGCCCTGCAACTGTCTGGCCGCCTAGCCTACCTAGCCCAGCCGGAGCTACGTGGCTGTCGACGCCTGGCCAGCCTCCGCCTCCTGTCCTTCGGCGACGGGCGCTACCGGCTGAAGCGGCTGAGCGAGCTGGCGCCGGCCCTGCAGTGTCTGGAGATGGGCCTCGAGGCCGACGTCACCCCGCCGCCCACCCTCCGCTCCCTCCGCCTTCATCACCGCCAGTGGGACTGGGAGGAGCCCGCCTTGAAGCCCCTGCTGGCAGCCACGCCGCGCCTTCGCCGTCTCACGCTGGACGGGAACCCTCCAACCTGCCTGCTGGGTCTGCCCTGGCCGACGACGCTGGAGCGCCTCTGCTTCTTCGGCCGCTACAACCTGGACGCCTCCTTCCTTCCCGCTCTGCTAGCCAACGTCCGCCTCCCCTTCACCCTCATCCTCGACGATGCCACCATTCTCCACCTCCCCGACCAGGCACCAGCTCCCATCCATGCTTACCCGGTTGCTCTTTTCTTTCAACCTTTGCTTTTCCCTGCAAACACGGAGTATCTTGCAGATCTTTGCTGGCCGCCGCTACTTCAGCGCCTACTTCTTCACCAAGGCCATTTGATGCCTGTTTCTCTTTTGTTCCCCTCTTTGGGATGTCCTTTAGTAGGTCGTATAAAAAGTGTTTGAGAATTCGTAGTGATTATGTGGCGATGATTGGGCGAAACTTACAGCCGTTTTCCCACAGCAGCATACAAAATTGGTCAGATAACTGCAGCACGAAGAAGATTTTTTCAATCATGGCCAATGTCGATTGTCGGCGAAGAAGGCCATGGCCGTGCCCACCACCACCAGCCATCGCCGCTCCCATTCGAACCGCCCCAGCTGCATGCCCATGGAGAAGGCTATGATTTGCTACAAATGGGAGAGAAGAATGCCTTTGGAATTAGAGAGGGCCTTGTGGAATCTCTGGGTTGGCTGGCAGACGAAAGAGAATGGGCAGAGACCTCAATGCAGATGCTAATGATGCTGCCCAGGGGGGTCATGGCGGCGAAGAAGGCCATGGCCGTGCCCACCACCACCAGCCATCGCCGCTCCCATTCGAACCGCCCCAGCTGCATGCCCATGGAGAAGGCTATGATTTGCTACAAATGGGAGAGAAGAATGCCTTTGGAATTAGAGAGGGCCTTGTGGAATCTCTGGGTTGGCTGGCAGACGAAAGAGAATGGGCAGAGACCTCAATGCAGATGCTAATGATGCTGCCCAGGGGGGTCATGGCGGCGAAGAAGGCCATGGCCGTGCCCACCACCACCAGCCATCGCCGCTCCCATTCGAACCGCCCCAGCTGCATGCCCATGGAGAAGGCTATGATTTGCTACAAATGGGAGAGAAGAATGCCTTTGGAATTATAGAGGGCCTTGTGGGTGATGATGGCCAGGAATATGGTCAGTACCTCCGCCTCTGCCTCAGCCACGCCCAGGGCCAGTCCCTCCAGCACAGAGTGGAAACTCAGCGCTAGTACCAGCGTCAGTGCTCGAACCTTCTATCCATCCTCATTTATCATCCAGCAGGAGAACCAGAAGCCTAACCTGATGGGATGAGCTTTCAGAATAAGTTGAGACAACTGATTCCTTGTCAGTCCTGGATGATGAATGGCCAACGATAGTCTCCAGATTGGTAGCCCTAAGTAACGCAATGTTTTGTGCAGGGGCGGGGGCTAATATAAGAAAATAACTGGTCATTGTGGATTGGCT
The DNA here is from genome assembly GCA_030248095.1 of Ptycholaimellus sp. GST1_10. NCBI lineage: Eukaryota > Metazoa > Nematoda > Chromadorea > Chromadorida > Chromadoridae > Ptycholaimellus > Ptycholaimellus sp. GST1_10. Next base: position 41,360 of record JASANA010002647.1, read on the forward strand.
CAGGCGGGCTTTCGATGCTGTGGCACTGGAGACTGGTAGCCTGGGACTGGAGGGTGTCTGGAGTGTGGGTTGTCTCTTCTCTGCTGGCTCTGTGGCAGGAGAGGAGGCAGGCGTTGACGGCCTCCTCCACCGCGAAGACGATAAACATTCCCACACAGGACAGCAGCTCGCCCACCGGTCACTCCAATGCCTCCTTCCATTCCTCCACCTGCTCGCTCAAATCATCTTTTGATTTAATTCTGTCGCTTATATTCTTTCCGTCAGTTGATTTGCAATCTGCTTTTTGTCGAGAATCTTCAACTGTGATTAATTAAATGGTAGTAAAATGGTAGAACTTGAGCCCTGGTAGAAGATGGAGAAAGCTAGTGGCCAGAAAAACGCCGCCCGCAAAGCAGTTCAACCGGCAGAGAAGCAGGCTTGGCCAGCTTCCTTTCACTGCAAACGAAATCTCATCGGGTATGTTGCAGAATAGTGTCTTTTATTATTCCACAGATATCACAATCGGTATACTGACTCCATAAAAGGCTTAGGCTTAGTCAAAAAACTTTGTATAGTGGCAACTGCGTAGGCTTCGCTTGCAAAGCCTTAAAGCTGAATGTAAACTAGACCAGCAACTGCGTAGGCTTCGCTTGCGAAGCCTTAAAGCTTAATTCAAACTAGTCTATGCCAGAATAAAAGACCCTATTCTGCAAAATAGCCATCTCATCACTCAAGCCGGCCTCGTTGGAACATCCAAAATGCCAACCATTAGCCCCCCTGTGCAACAAACGCAGAACAGGCCTGGCGACAATACATGCCAGGCGACAATACAAGAGACTCTGCCGCGCCATTCGCAGGGCGGTGCGCAAGGACCTACCTGCTCCACCCGCCAGCTGCCTCCTCCTCATTCTCTGGGCCAGGAGTCCAATTATACAGGCTAATGTCCAAACGCATGGGACGGCGCTCCGGCGACACCCCCCCTCTACTCAACCCCACTTCCACCCAGCCTTCTACCAACTCACACTTTCTCACAACCGATGCTGAGAAAGCGGACTTATTCTGCTCACACTTTGCAGCTGTTTTCACGCATGATAATGGCTGTCAACCTGCAATAGCGCCCTTCCCTGCAGAGCTGCTGCGCCATGGACGACCATCACTCCTCCCAGCATGGCTCAGAGACCCAATCCCATACTCTGTCCCCCATGCATCCCTCCCAGATTTCAGTTTCGAAGCAGCGGACATTGCCAGAGCACTCGCTGGGATGAAGGGGAAGAAGTCGCATGGACTGGATGGCATTCCACCATACATCCTGAAACACGCACGCCGCGCTCTCATCATGCCGCTAACACTCCTCTTCGACACATGTGTTATCTGCCACTCTCTCCCTCTGCAATGGAAGACCTCCCTCCTTCGGCCAATCTACAAAAACAAAGGAGAGCCCAGCCACTGCCAATCCTACAGGCCTATCGCTCTATTGCCCAGCATGCTCAAAATCTTTGACCGAATAGTCTCGAGGCAACTAACCAACTTCTGCGAAAACAATGGCCTCTTCACAGCTAGCATGCATGGTTTTAGACCTCGTAGGTCCACGCTCTCAAATCTTCTGTCCTTTCAGACCTACTACACACGCCAACTACACCAAAAACAATCAGTCATTGTGATTAACATAGACATATCAAAAGCCTTTGATTGTGTCTCGCATGAAAAAATGCTCCTGCTTTTTGAGGCTATGGGCGGAGGCAAGGGGGCAGTACAATGGCTGCGTGAATTCATCTGT
>JASANA010002649.1:0-23561 GCA_030248095.1 Ptycholaimellus sp. GST1_10
TGAACTCGTCATTTTTGGTTAGTTAGAAAAGCATTTTTGGCTGATGCGTGATGCGTACAGTGGTCTTATGCACTGCCTATTTTGTTTGCTGATGCTTTTGTAAGTCTGCCATGTGCATCCCTTGCCAAGAATGCGCAAGTTTATGGGTTTGTTTTTTTGCTTTGCGAAAAATCGTTTCCTTCACAAATATATGGCAAAAACGTTGACAATGCAGCATTTTTGAGAGTTGGGCACAGGATTTCTCCAGTCAGGGCCGAAGTCCGCCTCCACGAAAGATTCCGGCTGGCACGGAACTCTCACAAGCACACCTGCACCAAAGCTTGGTTGGACTCTGCATACGCTTTGAAGTAAAAAACGATTTGTCTAAACAACGCAAATTTTCCTAACCACAACTCTAAGCCAAGAGCTCCATTGAATGCTTGGTTCTGAACAATTCAGATCCGCAGAGCAGATGTCATCGGATGCTGAAATGCTGGGATAATAAGAGTAGAAGTACTTGCGATTTTTTACGATCACAATTGCCGATCTGCTCCTTTCCATCCTTCAAAGCATCTTTTTATACTACATAGTTTTTCAAAATGCAGCTTTCCTGATCTGGGAAAAGGAAGAAGAGGTCGAAAGCCAGAACGCGTCTGCCGAGCAGTGGCGCCTGCAAGTTCAGAAGGAAGCGATACTCCAGAAACGGGCTCTCCTGGCATAGGCGATTAGGAGGGATCAGGATTAGAAGTGGAAGGAGAAAAACTCGATTCCCATGTTTATTCCAAAGACGTGGCTGCTTCACCTGCGCCAACATCTTCTCCAGCTCCATCAGCCAGCTCCGTTCAATGGCGGCCAAAGGCAGCGCAAATTCCACATCGATCCCAGACGGATCGCTCACGTGGGCCAGGATGTTGCACTCTCGCAGCCTTTTGATTCAAATAACCTAAATTGATACTCCAGCCTCAGATACATCAGAAAATTTCATTTTTATGTCCAATTTGAAATTTGAATTTTTAAGTTAGAAATTTTCGATTTTTCCCCAGAGTGTGGTTATTTTCCCCAGGCTGAGGTGTTCAATAATTCATAAAGGTCAAATTATAAAATATATCAAAATTGGACCTAAAAATGATATTTTCTTATGTATATGAGGCTGGAGTTTCAATTTAGGCCATTGGAATTAATATTTAAGACCAAAATATTTTTGGTCAATTTTGCCCCATGTTACAGCATAGGACTAATTTTTGACTTGTCCTCAATCTTTGGGTCTTTTTTTAAAATTGGCAAGTGAAACCCAATGTTTTTTCCTAGTAGGTACTTGCGTAAGGTTTATATAAAGAAGCTCACAAAAGGATTTCGGAAATTATTCATATACAGAAAAGCAGGAAGTTTTTTAGTGCAAAAATTTCACCATCGCCAACTATGTATAATATAGGAACATTCTAGACTGGGGCATAGAAAAGTGCTTGTAGCTCATGTGGGCCATCCCATTTTGCACTTTTCTTAGCAGTTTCTGGACAACATTTTTGCGAGAAATTCAAAAATGATAGTCGCTAGGAGAGAGTGTTCCCATGGGTCCCATTTTTGCGAATTCTGATAGCAGAGTATTCCGGATTGCTGATTCATTATGACAGGAAACATAATCACAAATCGGTGTTTTTATGGGAAGTTTTGTCATTAGTAAAGTATTCGCGATACACTACTCAGTCTTTAATGAAAACCTTAATCTTCATGTTCATCACCCAGGCATGTTTTAGGGCTCCCACGAAATCTAGGGGCCTATCAAATCGGTTTCGGCTGCAGGGTCATGGCATACGATTTTATCACTAAGATAAAATCTGGTGGAGAATTTCCCAGGGCTGGCGAAGATCATTCTTTCCCTTTCCCAGTCCGGCAAGCACAACACGTTTGAGTGATTTCATTTTTGAAAAGTTGTATTGCTGCTATACTGACAATATGACATCCAAACTTTTTTTCTAGAAGTAAAGTTTTTGTATAGTGACTGTTGCCTGCCGTTTTGTTAGTCATAATAGGTGTATGTCTCTGGCTATGGTTGTCGAATAAGCCGGAGTTTGTAGAATGCCCCTTTCCTCTATCACTGTCAAGAATGGTTGAATATTCTTGAACACATCTGAATAGCTTGCATAATCCAGAGTAGCCGATCTAACTTTGGAGCAGTGGCGACCGTTTGATGTCTGCTCTGCTTCTGGCTGCTGTGCCCTATGATTATAGATTACACCCCACTAATTACAGATTGCACTTCCCATCATTCCCAGGTTTTCCCTTAGCATGAAAGTACGACTGAGGAGGAAGTTAAAATAAATTTACCGTAAAACCCCGAAAAACTTTACTATTTTGTTTTTTTTGCCAGCTAAGGACCTCTGATCAACTGAAATTTCTAACTACTTTCGTTTTTTTTCCAAATTACTGACAAAATGCATCTCGCCTCTCTCCAAAATTAACCAGTATTAAAACCAAAAATGGTGGTCTTCTTTCAGAATGATGTCCACCAAAGACGCCAAAGCCATCCAGGTCCTGCCAAAGGCTGGGAAGCCGTAAAACCTACGACGTCGCCCGAGCTTCTTTTTGACCGCCCTTTTCCGTTCTTTTTTGTTTCACTGGTTTGCCGTGCTGTTGTTCTGGTATTTTTGTTGTCGGCCAAGACTGCTCTTTATTGGCCAGCACAAAAGACACGCAGAAAATCAGCTGCAACCCAATGGGGAATAAGAGAAGGTGACAAACTTGAGCAGAAGCATTGAGGCGATAGTTTCGTCATGGTGTTTTGACAACATTTTCGGAACAATTGCTGAAACTGTTCCAAATGAATGCTTCTAAAGAGGATGTGACGAGAAAGGTGGCGCTATTGATAAGGAAGTTTGGTAGGCTAATGGAAGCTGTAAACAGGAGGAAAAAAGCGCAGTAGCTGTCCAGCGCTCTTATCAGAGGCGTCCATTTGGACTGTTGACACGCGTTCAGCCTAGGCTCAACTCTTGGACCATCAGCAGACGCCTTTTGCATGAGGAATCTCGACTCCGTCCTGCGCAAGACCTCCTCCTTTGGTCTCTATCAAAAGGTTCTATTGCCTCCCATGTCGTGCATCAGAGTCATATAGGCAGAAAAGATGGTCAGAAATGGGCAATGATAAATCCTGACAAAGTGCTGAGGAAATGGGTGACATTTAGGTGGTAGTATGTCTGCTGAGTACCGGCGCCGCCATCATCGACAACTTCAACGGCTTCGCCCTCGTCTTCATCGCCTACGAGCCTCCCTTCACCTGCAACCTCAACGCCACCCTCGCCAACTACAATCTCTCCTTTGACCCACATCAATCTTACGCCGTCAGCGCATCAACTCTGCTCCTCTTTCACGCCCTCCTCTACCAGCTGCGATTGGCAATAGGTGGAGCAGTGCTCCATTGGACTGGGAAATGCCAGTCTGGCCTGCACAGCCTGGGCCTACGAGCATTCGGTGTTCCGTGAGACGCTGGTGAGCCAGTTCAATCTGGTCTGCGACCAGGCCATCATCCCCTCCATCATCATCGCCATCGCCGAGGCCTCCACCATCTTCGCCGGCCTTGCCTACACCCAGGTTAGGCCCCCTGTCTTCCAACCAAAGGAAGCTCCTCTCTCCCATCCTTTGCCTCAAGGACACTGAACCACTGCAGCTGATCGATCGTTGGGGGCGGCGGTTGACGTTCCTGGTGAACACGGGGACGTTCCTGGTGGGCGCGGTGGCGAGCAGCCTGATGCCGGGCGTGGCTAGCTTCACCGCCGTCCGTCTCCTGGCCGAGATGAACGCTCTGGCCACCTTCAACATCTGCTACATCTGGGCCATGGAGATGGTTATTCTTTTGCCGAGTTCTTCTTGCCACTCCTACACCTGTTGGCCTATCCTCCAGGTGGGTGCCAACAGCCGGTCCACGGCCACCACGATCTTCTACGTGAGCATGGCTCTGGCGAGGGCTTCTATGAGTCTGGCGGCTGCTGTGAGTGACACCTGGCGCACCTACAGCCTCATCACCTCCGCCCCACTGGCAGTGTTCCAGACTTTACAGTCCATATGCCAGCCAGATATAATAGGTGGTATTTGTGAAGATTCCTGCTCTATGGCTTCTTGCCGGAGTCGCCTGGCTGGCTGCTGTCGAGAGGGAGAGCGGAGGAGGCGGCCGAGGTCATCCTCAAATTCATACCCCCCAACAGAGGCTGGTCCAAGGAATCCCTCCTCGACTACATACATTCCGATGTACGTTCTTGCTGTTTGAAACATTTTTTTGCCAATTTTGCGTCAATCCAATCGAATTGAAAAATTTTCTTTTGAATCGTTACTTCACGATTCGTTGAACATGCCTTGGCAATTTTTTGAGAAAATCTAAACAATCTGTGTTATGAGAACACTTTAATTTTTAAACAAGTATATGGCGCAAAGCGCAATAGGTGACCGCGGAGCGCATCCTTTATATGATACTTTGTAACTCAAAAATCAAGTCTGTGGTTTCTCAACCAATTTCAAAAGTAAGCACAGATTTAGAATCGACATATAAGACTAGTGAACAAAAAATCAACTCTTCTGTGCAATTCTCAAGACTTCAGGTACTACAGTGCAAAAACCGCATATTGCAATTTTCCAATTTTCTACCCAGAAAAGTAATGTTTCAAATGCTCGGAACCCGGTCCCACCCCTCCAGATATTCCTAAAATTTGACTACCTTTCGGGGAAAAAAAAGTTTGTCCAAATCCGTTGAGAATTGAGCATTTTACAGCATACCCAAATTTTCAACCTTTCTACCCAAAAAAGTAATGTTTCAAATGCTCGGAAACCGGTTCCACCCCTCGAGATCTTCTTAAAATATCATTAGCTTTCAGGAAAAAAAAGTTTGTCCCAATCCGTTGAGAATCCGTTGAGAATATCCCCCAGGACAAAAGTTTAGTAACCTCTAACTTTTAAAACTTTTTGAGGAGCGAAGCTCGGTCGAGGGCTCCCTGCTGGAGGAGAGCTCAGACAGCGGGTTCGGGAGCGAGGTGAAGGAGAGCTCCTCCACGCTGGAGCTGTTACGGGAGCCGCACCTGCGCACCAAGACGCTGCTCATCTGCCTGGTGATGCTGAGCGTGATGGTGGTCTCGGAAACGATCGCCTACGACTCCGAGTTCCTGGGCGGCAACTTCCTCCTCGTCTGGGCCGCCATCTCCCTCGTCATCGGCCCCGCCAACCTCCTCGACGCCTTCCTCCTCAATCGCTTCGGCCGCATCTGGCCCTGCGCCCTCACCCTCCTCCTCACCTCCCTCTTCTGCGCCCTCGCCATACCCGCCTCCTTCCTCCAGCCCGCCCTCATCTCCGTCTTCGCCGTCATCGCAAACTTCTTCATCTTCACTGCCGAAGGTCATCCTCTCCTTCCCCTTCCCCTCTTTCTTTCCTGGCAGACCAGGCCTACAGCACACTCCTCTGCAGGCATGACGTACCAGCTGATCACGGAAGAGTTCCCTACAGTGGTCCGCGGGGCGGGTCTGGGCTTCGCGACGGTGATGGGGGACGTGGGGGTGCTGGCCATGCCCTTCATCGTCTACGCCAACAGCGTCTCCGAGGACCTCCCCATGGCCATCCTTGCCCTGCTCAGCCTCCTCGGCGCCTTCGCTGTCCTCTGTCTCCCCGAGACCAAGGGCCACGACATGCCACAGAGCATCGAGGACAGCCTATGGGGACAGCAGGTATACAACACCCCTGCTTCTCCACACCCTCCTTCCTCTCTCTGTCTGTGATGGGGGACGTGGGGGTGCTGGCCATGCCCTTCATCGTCTACGCCAACAGCGTCTCCGAGGACCTGCCCATGGCCATCCTTGCCCTGCTCAGCCTCCTCGGCGCCTTCGCCGTCCTCTGCCTCCCCGAGACCAAGGGCCACGACATGCCACAGAGCATCGAGGACAGCCTTTGGGGACAGCAGGTACACCCCTGCTCCTTACAAGCTCAATAGAATCCAGTAAAGGAAGGCAGCTGGCTCTGGACGACCTCCATTCTCTAAAAGAACCTCCTGACACAGCTGGGGTAGCATCTAGGGCGTTGATGGTGTGCCTTGAAAGGAGGCGCTATGAAAATGTTGGCGGGTTGCAGGCGGGTCTGGGTGCGCTGAAGGCGAATCTGCGCTGTGTAAGCGGGGCTGGGGAGGAGAGTGAACCTCTGCTGCCCAAAAACTCCTGGCCGCGGATCGCTTGGCCGGAACGCCCCGTGAGTCCCGATCACCTGCTCACAGAGTTTAGTCACAGAGCCAGCCTTTGATGCCTCCTAGCCCTTTGTCTTTAGCCAGCCTCAGAAAAGGTGCTTTCAGCTGTTGCCGAGATTGCTTTCGCTCTTGCTCTGCATGGTCTTTAGTTTGCCCTTATTGTCCTCATTAAATGTTTCAATTTTCCTTTTTTTAGTATTCTATCTTTTTCCTAATTGTGCTCCGCTCACGTGTTTCATTTGGCATATTGTTTGCGCGGCTGCTTGGATGATGTTTCCTGGAAAATGGATGCTGAACTCTAACTACGTGAAGACATCTGCGCCCTGCTCACACACTGCCTATAGTACACCATCGCTTCTCAAACAAACATTAAAGGAGGCGATAGGCTCGTACGTAGATTTTTATGAGGTCACTGTGCACCAAACAAATCTCAAGAAGAATAATTTTTCCCGCAATAAGGTCGACCAGATATATTATGCCTTCCTCATCGAAATATTCACAATTATTTAGTAGTGTCCTGCCTGATTCCAAAGTTTCAATGTGATTTTATCATGCTCTTGCAAAAATTAGGAACCATGAAAATGTGCAGTTCAACAATGTGAGCGAGCGAAAAGACGGTCTAGGCATCGGGGAGGCGTGAAAGTGGCGTGGTTGGCCAAGGCCGCCTTTGACACCTCAAGTGGCAGCACTCCTCCAGGAGCCAACCCCTTTCACTTCCCCGAAACCTCCTCCACCTCCCCGGGGGGGGGGGGGGGGGGGGGGGGGGGGGGCGGGGGGGGGGGGGGGGTGGGGGGATGAGGTGAGGAGGGAGGGAGAAAGGAGGGGGGGGGGGGGCGTTGGGGGGGGTAGGGGAGGGTAGGCTTAAGGGAGGCCAATTGGGGTGAGGAGGCACAGGCCCATTTCACACACGCTGCTCGAAGAAAGCCCTGGCCCAAATACATTGGCACGTCGCGCCCCATTGGGGAGCATGAAACTGGGAAGTTCGTGAGGAGGGGCCGTGGCCTTTGGCGCGACTTTCCCTCCCCAGCTAGGGTTTGGAAGGGGCTGCAAAGGCTGCTGGGTAGGGAGGCGGGAGGGTAGGTCAAATTGAAGGAGAAGACAGGGCGTGAGCTCTCTCTCTATCGATATAGCTAAAAACCCACCAGTGTGCTGGTACTCCTTTTCCCACCCCACAATAGGGAAGAGCTAACCCATCTCCAGGAGTGTTTATCAGATGGCTCTTGTCCTCGAGTGGGAGGAGGGAGAATGCGTTTCTAGTAGGGCAAGAGAGTGGGCGAGATGGTGGACGTTGAGTGAGTGTAGAGTGGGGGTGGGAAGTGGGGATAGCGTGTGGTGGAGGGGGAGCTAGGCGGCTCATCAGTGCTCCTCTCTCCCCTCCTCCCTCCAGCACTCAGTTTGCGCACCCTCCAGTCAGCTCCATTCTTCCCATCTTATTATCCCCCATCACACTCCTATCTTCTCTTTTGCCACAAAGGCCCCTAGCCCCCTCCCCATCCCCCTCCCCCCACCGTGAGGGGCAGGGGGGCTGAGGATGAGCAGTGGCGGGGTGGGGTCGGCAAGCCTATTTATTTTCCCCCGAGGTGTGTATTGGAGGCAGTTTTTTGCTGGAGAGGAGGGCGAGAAGAAAGAGGGGCGGGTTGAAGATTGCGTGGAGGAAGACCGATCGAGGATGGCGAGAGAGCTGGCGGTCTAGCCCCCGTAACCACGTAGCCTATCGCTCCGTGCTCTGCGGCACTGGAAGCAGCGCCCTTCTCCCTCTTCTTGTTGACGATTATACACATTCATCAATTTGAGACCCAGTATTTTATCCATCTCTTTTAGCTATCACAGTGCTTTGGTAGAGTTTTGTTACGCGCAACAATGGACGAGGCATTGGGGATATCCATTAAAACGTCCCAGAGGAGGCAAGAGGTCATCTTTTGTGGCACAGGAAAAAAGATTGCACGAGATGGGAGGTGGGGAAGTAATGAGAGAGTGGAAGGTGGAGGGGGGCGGATGAGAGCCCTTACAAACACTCTATTTCGGGTGGGTGCAGGGAGCCTTCCCAGAAGGAAGACGCCAATCCATTGCCCTGTTTTGCTCCCCGCCCCCTTTCTCCAACTACACCCATTGCATAGCCTTCCAGCACTGCTCCTCTTTCTCCACCCCACCCTTGCCTTCCGGGAGGAAATTTGGAACACTTTCCTTGAAGACGGCCAAGATTAACGGTAGCCTTTGTTTATATATTCATCTCTTCTATCCTTGCTAAACACGGTTACCGATAATTAACTTTTGTCCTATCCCACAGGTAGTTTGACTCATCTATAGGCCTATTTCCTAAGATATATTTACTAGAAATGGAAGAAAATACTAATTTTGAAATTGTTATATTTTTGAGGCAATAGTGCTCATGTCTTTCAAAAATAGTTGTAGTTTATTGACTGCTTGAAGTAAAACCTGATTTTACAACAGCTATCAAAAATAATTCGGCAAATATTTTCTATCATTTGATAATCAATAAATTATTCGAATATTTTGTTATTCGTTTCAAACAACTTTTCCAAAAGTGTATGGGTAAACTCAAAAATTATGGAGTTTTCTTTCTATAAAAGGTAAAAACAGTTTGACTACAAATTAAAGCGGTGAGTGCTGAGTGATTGATTGTGACATTATTTACACCCCTGAACACTTAGATAGAATTACAATACCACCCTTTCTTCAATGCTATTTATATTCCTTAAACAAACCTTACAGTAGTTCAATGGAGTTGTTACGATGGGGGGGCTTTCTCGCCCTCCCGGTGAGAGGGGGCTCGCCGAGAGGGAGGAGGTCTTTCATGAGGGGGAAACCCCCCTATGGCCCCTCCCGAGTTCGGGCAGGGGAAGAGGGGAATGAGGCTACATCCACGCCCCTAGCCTGGGGGAGCTTGGATGGATAGCCCCCACATAATTAAAAAGAGTTTTCAATTTTATTTATTATTGAGATAACAACATAGTATTGTTTTCGGAATTTCGCACATTTCAGACTTGGCTTTTTTATTTCAGAAAAAGTAAAATTAAAGTAGCTAGGCAGGGGCTAGAAAACCCCCCAGCCATCTCTGCTCCTCCTGAGGGGAGCAGACGCCCATATACATTCCATCCGAGAGTCCTCTTTCCTCAAGCCTCTGTAGGCGACGCACAGCCACACTCAGTATCCCCCTTACTCCTCTCTCCTAACTAACGTAGCCTAATAAAACCTCCTACCCTTCATACCTCCTCCTCAGAGGCGACGCCAACCTCACGTCAGTACTATCCGCAGTGCTGAGGAGGAGCGGAGGAGGCCCCGCTCTCTCACGATGCCCAGGCGATGAGTGCAGTGAAGCTAACTGGGATTCTGGGATGAAGGGGGGAGGGAGGGTGGGCTCCAGCTCAGGCGTCCGCCTCTCCAGAAGTCGTCGGAGGAGGCTACATGCGGGAGGAAGGCCCGGTGGAGTGCTGGAGGAGGAGGCGGAGGAGGCCCCGGAGCTCTGCTCGACGATGGGCCCACGGCGATGGAGTGCAGTGAAGCTAACTGGGGATTCTGGGATGAAGGGGGGAGGCGAGTGGTGGGGCTCAGCTAGGGCGTCCGCCTCTCCAGAAGTGTCGGAGGAGGCTACATGCGGGAGGAAGGCCCGGTGGCAGTGCTGGAGGAGGAGGCGGAGGAGGCCCCGGAGCTCTCTCGAGATGGGCCCACGGCGATGGAGTGCAGTGAAGCTAACTGGGGATTCTGGGATGAAGGGGGGGAGGCGAGTGGTGGGGCTGGTCCAGGCTCAGGGCGTCCGCCTCTCCAGAAGTCGTCGGAGGAGGCTGACATGCGGGAGGAAGGCCCGGTGGCAGTGCTGGAGGAGGAGGCGGAGGAGGCCCCGGAGCTCTGCTCGACGATGGGCCCACGGCGATGGAGTGAGTGAAGCTAACTGGGGATTCTGGGATGAAGGGGGAGGCGTGGTGGGGCTGGTCCAGGCTCAGGGCGTCCGCCTCTCCAGAAGTCGTCGGAGGAGGCTGACATGCGGGAGGAAGGCCCGGTGGCAGTGCTGGAGGAGGAGGCGGAGGAGGCCCCGGAGCTGCTGCTCGACGATGGGCCCACGGCGATGGAGTGCAGTGAAGCTAACTGGGGATTCTGGGATGAAGGGGGGAGGCGAGTGGTGGGGCTGGTCCAGGCTCAGGGCGTCCGCCTCTCCAGAAGTCGTCGGAGGAGGCTGACATGCGGGAGGAAGGCCCGGTGGCAGTGCTGGAGGAGGAGGCGGAGGAGGCCCCGGAGCTGCTGCTCGACGATGGGCCCACGGCGATGGAGTGCATTGAAGCTAACTGGGGATTCTGGGATGAAGGGGGGAGGCGAGTGGTGGGGCTGGTCCAGGCTCAGGGCGTCCGCCTCTCCAGAAGTCGTCGGAGGAGGCTGACATGCGGGAGGAAGGCCCGGTGGCAGTGCTGGAGGAGGAGGCGGAGGAGGCCCCGGAGCTGCTGCTCGACGATGGGCCCACGGCGATGGAGTGCAGTGAAGCTAACTGGGGATTCTGGGATGAAGGGGGGAGGCGAGTGGTGGGGCTGGTCCAGGCTCAGGGCGTCCGCCTCTCCAGAAGTCGTCGGAGGAGGCTGACATGTGGGAGGAAGGCCCGGTGGCAGTGCTGGAGGAGGAGGCGGAGGAGGCCCCGGAGCTGCTGCTCGACGATGGGCGCACGGCGATGGAGTGCAGTGAGGCTGCCGTCAGCCCGCCTCTGCTTGGCCTCAGAGTCACAGCCACTCATGAACTTGTAGGCAATGTTTTGAGCTTATTGTTCTTCGAAATACGAACAAAAAGCAGCCAACCGTTGCTGAAAAAGTAGATGCAGGGCGAAATTCCGAAAACGAAAATTTAACTTCATGGAGCTGAGAGAAATTGGGCGCATTTGGTGTATCTTTTTTGGCCAATAATAAAAGTACAGAAATTGAAACACTGCTTATTTTTTAATGTCAAATCTTAGTCCAGGGGCTCCATAAATTCTGGGCACCAGTGAAAAAGCGGGCCCAGCTGAGGGGCGGCTGATGTATGCGAGGGGCTGCGGCAGGCGGACGGCATTAGCTTGTAAAAGTCCCCCATTATGACCTCGTCGCAAACTAGCAAAAGGGAACCTCAGCCATCTGGCTCCCTTCTTCCCTGGCCTGCCGCAACCGCCTTCTTCCCCCCTTGGCTCAGTGAGGGAGTGGGGGCTGGTTGAAATGCAGGGAAAAACAAGGGCGGGGGAAGCCCGAGAGAGCTCGTAAATAGCAACCTGGGCAGGGCTGCAGCGTTGGGGCTGGGCTGGGCGCCAAGCTGGGCCTCCGAGTGACAGCTCAGCAGATCCCGAGCGCCTCCCACCTACAATCCGCCTCTTTTCCACCCCTCTTCCCCTGGCCACCCGCGGACTGAATATGGAAGCTCTGAGCTTCTGGGCCAATGGAAGCAGCCCAGCCTGCGAAGGGGCGGCATAAAACTCGTACATCATGCAGATACGAGGCGCGCGTCCTGAGTAGGCTCTGGCCACCCCAGGGGGAGGGGGGAGTGGGAAGGGATTGTGGGAATCGGTCGCGCCTGGTCCTTTCTGCCTCCCCCTCACCATCCCTCTGGGGAGAGACTGGCTAAAAAGGCAAGGGGCTAGAAAGAGAGACCTCCTCCCTCCCCTCGTGTGGCGTGAGGAGGGAATGAATAGGGGGCGGGTAGGAGAGAGGGAGTGTCGGGCTAGAGAAGCGACGTCTTTCTCACGCTCCCCTTCCGCCTAGGCCCCTGCTCAGCGGTAGCTGGCGGTAACAAGGCGGTGTCAAGTGGCCAGGGGGTGAAAGGTCGGAAGCTCCGGCCTCCCTTTCCCTCACTCAACCCTCCCAGAGGGAAACAATGCGCCGCCACCAGGGAGGCAAAAAGCGGAAAGAGTCCCCGCTCAAGCCGTCTGCCAACAGAGAGAGAGAGTTGGAGAGACCGGGATGGCGGGAGGCTTTTCCCGCTCGCCGCAGAAGCCTGGAACATTGCCCAGGCGCCCCCCGCTATGCAACGGTGCGGCATTTTTACACCCCTAGGGGCTGGCAGAAAAAAATGGGCGGCTAAAGCAGTTGTCTTCTGGTGAGTGGCTGAGGAAGTCCTGGAGCCCGTCAATGACTCCGCCAAGAGGGAAGGCGAGCACATTTACAAGGCCGTTGAAAAGTAGCGGCTTCTTGTCTGGCTCAACAAGTTTGAGCTGCGGACAAACGGCCGCGAAAACTGACTTTGTTTATAGTTGAGAAGACGGTTTTTGTTTCAGCAGGAATAAAATAAATAAGAGAACAATTTGGAGAAATCGAAAGGTTGGGTTGCAGAATACAAATGGGTAAAGTAGGCTGGCTAAGTTTTCTTGATCCAGGAGTAAGGTGAGCCTAGTCCAAGCGTGAGAAGAGTTGCCACGAGGGGTGTCCAAATCAATGTCCACAATCAATAACACTCACGGCACTCACCTCGCTTTTCAGATTTGATGAAGGTCAAACTGTTTTTACCATTTTATGAGCAAAGAAAAACTCCAATGGAATGTTTTGAGTTTACCCATACACCCATTTTGGAAAAGTTGTCATTGAAACGGATAACAAAGATATTCGAATAATTTATTGGAAGTTATCAAGACGTGATAGAAAATATTTGCCGAATCTACATGTTTTGATAAGCTGTTGCTACAAAATCCAAGGTTTTACTTCAAGCGAGTCAATCAAACTACAACTATCTTTTGAAAGACATGAGCACTTATTGCCTCAAAAATATCAAGACAATTTCAAAACTTAGTATTTTCTTCCATTTCTCAGTAAATATAGATCTTAGGAAACTAGGCCTATAGATGAGTCAAACTACCTGGCTTGGGATAGGACAAAAGTTAATTATCGGTAAATTGCCGTTGGCTTCTTTCAGCAAGGATAACAGAAGAGATGAATATTATCAATACAGAAGGCTCAACCAGTTAATCTTGGCCGTCTCTGTCCGAACTCGAGAGAAAGTGTGTGCCCAAGAATTTCCTCCCGGAAGGCAAGGGTGGGGTGGAGAAAGAGGAGCAGTGTTCTGGATACAATGCCGCTATGCAATGGGTGTGAGTTGGGAGAAAGGCGGGCGGGGAGCACAAACAGGGCAATGGATTGGCGTCTTCCTGTTCTCCGCGGAAGGCTTTGCCCTGATTGCACCCCCCACCCGAAATAGCGCCCCAGTGTTTGCATTAAGGCGCTTTCTCACTCCGCCGCCCCTCCACCTTCCACTCTCTCCATTACTTCCCCACCTCCCATCTCGTGCAATCCTTTTTTCCTGGCTGCCACAAAAGATGCACCTTCTTGGACCTCCTCTGGCGACGTTCGTGTCAATGGATATCCCCAATTGCCTCGTCCATTGTTGCGCGTAACAAAACTCTACCAAAGCACTGTGATAGCTAAACAGAGATGGATAAAATACTGGGTCTCAAAGCCATTGAGTGAATGTCGTTGAGTGAATTCGGTCAGCAACTGGTCCAGAGGAGTGGTCCAGAGGGAGAATAGGTAAAAAGGGCGCTGACCTTCCAGGTGCCGCAGAGCACGGAGCGATAGGCTCGACGTGGATTGACGGGGCCGCCGCCGGCTAATGAAGGACCCGCCAGCTCTCTCGCCATCCTCGATCCGGTTCTTCCTCCACGCAATCTTCAACCCGCACCCTCTTTCTTCTCGCCCTCCTCTCTCAGCAAAAAACTCTGGCCTCCAATACACACCTCGCGGGGTGTACAAATAAATAACCGCGCCCTTGCCGAACCCCACCCCGCCACTGCTCATCCTCAGCCCCCCTGCACCCATCACGGCCTGGGGGGAGGCTGGGGGCTGAAAAAACGGCGGCAGAGAAGAATGGGTGGCAGGTGGGCTGAGGGGCGCATCTTTGGTGGGCAAAAGACGAAGCATAAGGAGTGTGGATGGGGGAATGCAATAAGGACTGGGAAGAATGGAGGCTGACTGGAGGGTGGCGCAAATCCTGTCAAGTGTTCTGGGCAGGGAGGAGGGGAGAGAGGAGCACTGATGAGCACCGCCCTAAGCTCCCCCTCCACCACACCGCTATCCCCACTTCCCACCCCCACTCTACACTCACTCAACCGTCCACCATCTCGCCCACTCTCTTGCCCTACTAGAAACGCCATTCTCCCTCCTCCCACTCGCCAGGCCACACAGCAGCCATCTGCGCATAAACACTCCTGGAGAAGTGGCGAATTTCGAGCCTTCTTCCCTATTGATGGGGGCCTCCTGGTGGGGAGAGGAAGAGGGCAGGCTCCTGAGAACCTTGCAGACTCTGGGAACGCAGGGTAAAAATGCATTAGCTGGAGGCGTGGAAGGGGTGAAGACTGGGAGGCTAATGAGGGGTGAGGAAGCCGATGGACGGGCGGCGGGGTGGCAGAGGCAAAGGAGAGCCTCCAATTCGGCACATATGGACAGGAGGGTGCTGAGGGTCTCCTGTCCGGTTTGCACTGGCTACACAAGCGTGTAGGCCGCACCAGCCTCCTAGCCTGGGTCAATATTTGCGTCAGTCAGAGAGAGAGCTCAACGCCCACTGGACTCACCTCCCTCTCTCTGGTCACAATTATGACCTAAGCCAAAGCTGCCCTCGCCGCTCTCCCTAATTCCCAGCCAGCCTTTTTGCCAGCCCCTTCCAAAACCCTAAGGACTGGGGGGACAGTCTAGTGGGGGGCAGGACAATCGGCGGAGCACTCGGGAGCCATTGTGTCCGCAGCGCCAAAGGCCAGCTGTTTTCGTCGCCCCCTCCTACAGACGACAACTTGTCGCTCCAGGGCTTTTCAATGAGGCTCTCCCAGAATGGCCGCGCGCCGAGAACGGTGCTGGCCCAAAATGCTATTTTTGGGGTGGCCACCAGCGGCCTTTTCTATCGAAAGCAGCCCGGCTGTGTCTGTGGCTGGAAAAGTAGGCGTCGAAAGGCTTTGAGAGCCCCCTGAGGGGATGCAACAAGATGCCTCTGTTCAGCCCCCAAAGTCTGCTAGGGGGAGGTCTCTTTCTCCCAGTGTGTGTATGGAGAGGCGTCAACTTTTTGCAACCCTCCGGCGCGGCTCTAAAACCCACTTAGCGCTCAACAAACGAGGCACCCGCCCCCCTACACTCTCCGGTTGCCCCGGTCCCATTGTGGCGGTGCTCATTTTTCGTTTTAAACTCCGCCTTTTTCCAGCCTTCGCCTGTCACGGAGCACCCTGCCGCATACTTCATCCCTCACCAGCGCTATCCCCCTCCGTCTTTTGTTGTGTAAAGCTTCTGCCTAGCACTGGGGGGAAGAGGGCTCAGGAGAATGGAAGCCATAAGAAGCCTCCCCCTAGGCCTTGTCAGAGCAACAGATTCCCAACCTGCACCTGCTCTCCAAGCCTCCATTCACCGACCCAGCCCCTTTTCACTTTCCTTTTCCCCACCAGATGCCGAGCAAGAAAAAACGGAGAAAGAAAAGGGGCAAAAAAGTCGACCAGCGTCGAGATTGGGGACGGAAATTGGTGGCCGTAGACATGGATGGCACTTATGCAGCAAAAGAGGCTGCCTGAAATGGATGCCTCTGCAAACAAGGCCTGGCCTGGAGGAGGAGTCAAGGATGGGAGAGGAAGAGCGATTGCGGGGGCTACAAATATGGGCAAGGGTGGTCAGGGTAAGGGCGGATAGGGGCATGATGGAGAGTGCGGGAGTGAGTGTAGGCCGGTTGACACGCTCCAGCGAGGATCTGGAACTCAAGTGCCATGAATGCCACACACCCACTGTGCCAGACTCTCCTCTCCCTCTTCACTCCACAAAAGGCGCCCCGCACCACCCGCCAAAGATCCAATTTCCGCTCAAAACTCAGAGTCTATGCAAAAGTGGAGTGGGAAGAGTTGCCGAATGAAGTTCATAAACAGAAAGTTGGTCTGAATTTGCCAGCCACAATGGTCTGTCTGTCCTGATCAATAGATGCCCTCAATCCCTGCTGATGGAATAGCCGACTGCCCATTCGAAAAAGGCAGCCAGGTCAACGGAAGCCAACATTTTTTCCAACCCAAGGAAATATGCACGGATGCCGAAGCGAGCAAGCAGGGGTAGGGAGCAAAAATCACTCGGCCTTGTCAAAGCGCGCCCAGACCCATCCCTCTTCCACTCCTCATTTCCTTCCCTCTCTCCTCCCTCTGCTCCCCCCTTCTGGCAGAAGATGCTGGGAGGGAGGAGAGGGCGAAATCGACAAGCCTCACCCTTGTAGCCTCACAGGAGAAGGGCCTTATCACTTGAACTGGGAGGAAGCGTGGGCGGCTCTAATATCCCTGGCGGTTTCTCGGACACAGCCTTCCTGCTGTGACAAGGGCTGTGTGGGAAACTCTGGCTGGATATACGAGGGCAGATTGCCTTTGCCAGGTGCCATTGGGGTCAGGGTGTGTTTTGTAGCGGCGGAGAGAGGGGGTGGTGGGGGGAGTAGGAGGAGGGTGATGAAGAGGTGTGGAGTTGCGGTGAGGTTGGAGGAGGTTTCCGGGGAAGTTGAAAGGGGTTGGCTCCTGGAGGAGTGCTGCCACTTGAGGTGTCAAAGGCGGCCTTGGCCAACCACGCCACTTTCACGCCTCCCCGATGCCTAGACCGTCTTTTCGCTCGCTCACATTGTTGAACTGCACATTTTCATGGTTCCTAATTTTTGCAAGAGCATGATAAAATCACATTGAAACTTTGGAATCAGGCAGGACACTACTAAATAATTGTGAATATTTCGATGAGGAAGGCATAATATATCTGGTCGGACCTTATTGCGGGAAAAATTAGTTCTTCTTGAGATTTGTGTTGGTGTCTACAGTGACCTCATAAAAATCTACGTAGCGAGTCCTATCGCCTTCTTTAATGTTTGTTTGAGAAGCGATGGTGTAATCTTATAGGCAGTGTTGTGAGGCAGGGCGCCAGATGTCTTTCACGTGAGTTCAGAGTTCAGCATCCATTTTCCAGGCAAACATCATCCCATAGCCAGCCGCGCAAACAATATGCCAAATGAAACACGTGAGCGGAGCACAATTAGGAAAAAGATAGAATACTAAAAAAAGGAAAATTGAAACATTTAATGAGGACAATAAGGGCAAACTAAAGACCATGCAGAGCAAGAGCGAAAGCAATCTCGGCAACAGCTGAAAGCACCTTTTCTGAGGCTGGCTAAAGACAAAGGGCTAGGAGGCATCAAAGGCTGGCTCTGTGACTAAACTCTGTGAGCAGGTGATCGGGACTCACGGGGCGTTCCGGCCAAGCGATCCGCGGCCAGGAGTTTTTGGGCAGCAGAGGTTCACTCTCCTCCCCAGCCCCGCTTACACAGCGCAGATTCGCCTTCAGCGCACCCAGACCCGCCTGCAACCCGCCAACATTTTCATAGCGCCTCCTTTCAAGGCACACCATCAACGCCCTAGATGCTACCCCAGCTGTGTCAGGAGGTTCTTTTAGAGAATGGAGGTCGTCCAGAGCCAGCTGCCTTCCTTTACTGGATTCTATTGAGCTTGTAAGGAGCAGGGGTGTACCTGCTGTCCCCAAAGGCTGTCCTCGATGCTCTGTGGCATGTCGTGGCCCTTGGTCTCGGGGAGGCAGAGGACGGCGAAGGCGCCGAGGAGGCTGAGCAGGGCAAGGATGGCCATGGGCAGGTCCTCGGAGACGCTGTTGGCGTAGACGATGAAGGGCATGGCCAGCACCCCCACGTCCCCCATCACAGACAGAGAGAGGAAGGAGGGTGTGGAGAAGCAGGGGTGTTGTATACCTGCTGTCCCCATAGGCTGTCCTCGATGCTCTGTGGCATGTCGTGGCCCTTGGTCTCGGGGAGACAGAGGACAGCGAAGGCGCCGAGGAGGCTGAGCAGGGCAAGGATGGCCATGGGGAGGTCCTCGGAGACGCTGTTGGCGTAGACGATGAAGGGCATGGCCAGCACCCCCACGTCCCCCATCACCGTCGCGAAGCCCAGACCCGCCCCGCGGACCACTGTAGGGAACTCTTCCGTGATCAGCTGGTACGTCATGCCTGCAGAGGAGTGTGCTGTAGGCCTGGTCTGCCAGGAAAGAAAGAGGGGAAGGGGAAGGAGAGGATGACCTTCGGCAGTGAAGATGAAGAAGTTTGCGATGACGGCGAAGACGGAGATGAGGGCGGGCTGGAGGAAGGAGGCGGGTATGGCGAGGGCGCAGAAGAGGGAGGTGAGGAGGAGGGTGAGGGCGCAGGGCCAGATGCGGCCGAAGCGATTGAGGAGGAAGGCGTCGAGGAGGTTGGCGGGGCCGATGACGAGGGAGATGGCGGCCCAGACGAGGAGGAAGTTGCCGCCCAGGAACTCGGAGTCGTAGGCGATCGTTTCCGAGACCACCATCACGCTCAGCATCACCAGGCAGATGAGCAGCGTCTTGGTGCGCAGGTGCGGCTCCCGTAACAGCTCCAGCGTGGAGGAGCTCTCCTTCACCTCGCTCCCGAACCCGCTGTCTGAGCTCTCCTCCAGCAGGGAGCCCTCGACCGAGCTTCGCTCCTCAAAAAGTTTTAAAAGTTAGAGGTTACTAAACTTTTGTCCTGGGGGATATTCTCAACGGATTCTCAACGGATTGGGACAAACTTTTTTTTCCTGAAAGCTAATGATATTTTAAGAAGATCTCGAGGGGTGGAACCGGTTTCCGAGCATTTGAAACATTACTTTTTTGGGTAGAAAGGTTGAAAATTTGGGTATGCTGTAAAATGCTCAATTCTCAACGGATTTGGACAAACTTTTTTTTCCCCGAAAGGTAGTCAAATTTTAGGAATATCTGGAGGGGTGGGACCGGGTTCCGAGCATTTGAAACATTACTTTTCTGGGTAGAAAATTGGAAAATTGCAATATGCGGTTTTTGCACTGTAGTACCTGAAGTCTTGAGAATTGCACAGAAGAGTTGATTTTTTGTTCACTAGTCTTATATGTCGATTCTAAATCTGTGCTTACTTTTGAAATTGGTTGAGAAACCACAGACTTGATTTTTGAGTTACAAAGTATCATATAAAGGATGCGCTCCGCGGTCACCTATTGCGCTTTGCGCCATATACTTGTTTAAAAATTAAAGTGTTCTCATAACACAGATTGTTTAGATTTTCTCAAAAAATTGCCAAGGCATGTTCAACGAATCGTGAAGTAACGATTCAAAAGAAAATTTTTCAATTCGATTGGATTGACGCAAAATTGGCAAAAAAATGTTTCAAACAGCAAGAACGTACATCGGAATGTATGTAGTCGAGGAGGGATTCCTTGGACCAGCCTCTGTTGGGGGGTATGAATTTGAGGATGACCTCGGCCGCCTCCTCCGCTCTCCCTCTCGACAGCAGCCAGCCAGGCGACTCCGGCAAGAAGCCATAGAGCAGGAATCTTCACAAATACCACCTATTATATCTGGCTGGCATATGGACTGTAAAGTCTGGAACACTGCCAGTGGGGCGGAGGTGATGAGGCTGTAGGTGCGCCAGGTGTCACTCACAGCAGCCGCCAGACTCATAGAAGCCCTCGCCAGAGCCATGCTCACGTAGAAGATCGTGGTGGCCGTGGACCGGCTGTTGGCACCCACCTGGAGGATAGGCCAACAGGTGTAGGAGTGGCAAGAAGAACTCGGCAAAAGAATAACCATCTCCATGGCCCAGATGTAGCAGATGTTGAAGGTGGCCAGAGCGTTCATCTCGGCCAGGAGACGGACGGCGGTGAAGCTAGCCACGCCCGGCATCAGGCTGCTCGCCACCGCGCCCACCAGGAACGTCCCCGTGTTCACCAGGAACGTCAACCGCCGCCCCCAACGATCGATCAGCTGCAGTGGTTCAGTGTCCTTGAGGCAAAGGATGGGAGAGAGGAGCTTCCTTTGGTTGGAAGACAGGGGGCCTAACCTGGGTGTAGGCAAGGCCGGCGAAGATGGTGGAGGCCTCGGCGATGGCGATGATGATGGAGGGGATGATGGCCTGGTCGCAGACCAGATTGAACTGGCTCACCAGCGTCTCACGGAACACCGAATGCTCGTAGGCCCAGGCTGTGCAGGCCAGACTGGCATTTCCCAGTCCAATGGAGCACTGCTCCACCTATTGCCAATCGCAGCTGGTAGAGGAGGGCGTGAAAGAGGAGCAGAGTTGATGCGCTGACGGCGTAAGATTGATGTGGGTCAAAGGAGAGATTGTAGTTGGCGAGGGTGGCGTTGAGGTTGCAGGTGAAGGGAGGCTCGTAGGCGATGAAGACGAGGGCGAAGCCGTTGAAGTTGTCGATGATGGCGGCGCCGGTACTCAGCAGACATACTACCACCTAAATGTCACCCATTTCCTCAGCACTTTGTCAGGATTTATCATTGCCCATTTCTGACCATCTTTTCTGCCTATATGACTCTGATGCACGACATGGGAGGCAATAGAACCTTTTGATAGAGACCAAAGGAGGAGGTCTTGCGCAGGACGGAGTCGAGATTCCTCATGCAAAAGGCGTCTGCTGATGGTCCAAGAGTTGAGCCTAGGCTGAACGCGTGTCAACAGTCCAAATGGACGCCTCTGATAAGAGCGCTGGACAGCTACTGCGCTTTTTTCCTCCTGTTTACAGCTTCCATTAGCCTACCAAACTTCCTTATCAATAGCGCCACCTTTCTCGTCACATCCTCTTTAGAAGCATTCATTTGGAACAGTTTCAGCAATTGTTCCGAAAATGTTGTCAAAACACCATGACGAAACTATCGCCTCAATGCTTCTGCTCAAGTTTGTCACCTTCTCTTATTCCCCATTGGGTTGCAGCTGATTTTCTGCGTGTCTTTTGTGCTGGCCAATAAAGAGCAGTCTTGGCCGACAACAAAAATACCAGAACAACAGCACGGCAAACCAGTGAAACAAAAAAGAACGGAAAAGGGCGGTCAAAAAGAAGCTCGGGCGACGTCGTAGGTTTTACGGCTTCCCAGCCTTTGGCAGGACCTGGATGGCTTTGGCGTCTTTGGTGGACATCATTCTGAAAGAAGACCACCATTTTTGGTTTTAATACTGGTTAATTTTGGAGAGAGGCGAGATGCATTTTGTCAGTAATTTGGAAAAAAAACGAAAGTAGTTAGAAATTTCAGTTGATCAGAGGTCCTTAGCTGGCAAAAAAAACAAAATAGTAAAGTTTTTCGGGGTTTTACGGTAAATTTATTTTAACTTCCTCCTCAGTCGTACTTTCATGCTAAGGGAAAACCTGGGAATGATGGGAAGTGCAATCTGTAATTAGTGGGGTGTAATCTATAATCATAGGGCACAGCAGCCAGAAGCAGAGCAGACATCAAACGGTCGCCACTGCTCCAAAGTTAGATCGGCTACTCTGGATTATGCAAGCTATTCAGATGTGTTCAAGAATATTCAACCATTCTTGACAGTGATAGAGGAAAGGGGCATTCTACAAACTCCGGCTTATTCGACAACCATAGCCAGAGACATACACCTATTATGACTAACAAAACGGCAGGCAACAGTCACTATACAAAAACTTTACTTCTAGAAAAAAAGTTTGGATGTCATATTGTCAGTATAGCAGCAATACAACTTTTCAAAAATGAAATCACTCAAACGTGTTGTGCTTGCCGGACTGGGAAAGGGAAAGAATGATCTTCGCCAGCCCTGGGAAATTCTCCACCAGATTTTATCTTAGTGATAAAATCGTATGCCATGACCCTGCAGCCGAAACCGATTTGATAGGCCCCTAGATTTCGTGGGAGCCCTAAAACATGCCTGGGTGATGAACATGAAGATTAAGGTTTTCATTAAAGACTGAGTAGTGTATCGCGAATACTTTACTAATGACAAAACTTCCCATAAAAACACCGATTTGTGATTATGTTTCCTGTCATAATGAATCAGCAATCCGGAATACTCTGCTATCAGAATTCGCAAAAATGGGACCCATGGGAACACTCTCTCCTAGCGACTATCATTTTTGAATTTCTCGCAAAAATGTTGTCCAGAAACTGCTAAGAAAAGTGCAAAATGGGATGGCCCACATGAGCTACAAGCACTTTTCTATGCCCCAGTCTAGAATGTTCCTATATTATACATAGTTGGCGATGGTGAAATTTTTGCACTAAAAAACTTCCTGCTTTTCTGTATATGAATAATTTCCGAAATCCTTTTGTGAGCTTCTTTATATAAACCTTACGCAAGTACCTACTAGGAAAAAACATTGGGTTTCACTTGCCAATTTTAAAAAAAGACCCAAAGATTGAGGACAAGTCAAAAATTAGTCCTATGCTGTAACATGGGGCAAAATTGACCAAAAATATTTTGGTCTTAAATATTAATTCCAATGGCCTAAATTGAAACTCCAGCCTCATATACATAAGAAAATATCATTTTTAGGTCCAATTTTGATATATTTTATAATTTGACCTTTATGAATTATTGAACACCTCAGCCTGGGGAAAATAACCACACTCTGGGGAAAAATCGAAAATTTCTAACTTAAAAATTCAAATTTCAAATTGGACATAAAAATGAAATTTTCTGATGTATCTGAGGCTGGAGTATCAATTTAGGTTATTTGAATCAAAAGGCTGCGAGAGTGCAACATCCTGGCCCACGTGAGCGATCCGTCTGGGATCGATGTGGAATTTGCGCTGCCTTTGGCCGCCATTGAACGGAGCTGGCTGATGGAGCTGGAGAAGATGTTGGCGCAGGTGAAGCAGCCACGTCTTTGGAATAAACATGGGAATCGAGTTTTTCTCCTTCCACTTCTAATCCTGATCCCTCCTAATCGCCTATGCCAGGAGAGCCCGTTTCTGGAGTATCGCTTCCTTCTGAACTTGCAGGCGCCACTGCTCGGCAGACGCGTTCTGGCTTTCGACCTCTTCTTCCTTTTCCCAGATCAGGAAAGCTGCATTTTGAAAAACTATGTAGTATAAAAAGATGCTTTGAAGGATGGAAAGGAGCAGATCGGCAATTGTGATCGTAAAAAATCGCAAGTACTTCTACTCTTATTATCCCAGCATTTCAGCATCCGATGACATCTGCTCTGCGGATCTGAATTGTTCAAACCAAGCATTCAATGGAGCTCTTGGCTTAGAGTTGTGGTTAGGAAAATTTGCGTTGTTTAGACAAATCGTTTTTTACTTCAAAGCGTATGCAGAGTCCAACCAAGCTTTGGTGCAGGTGTGCTTGTGAGAGTTCCGTGCCAGCCGGAATCTTTCGTGGAGGCGGACTTCGGCCCTGACTGGAGAAATCCTGTGCCCAACTCTCAAAAATGCTGCATTGTCAACGTTTTTGCCATATATTTGTGAAGGAAACGATTTTTCGCAAAGCAAAAAAACAAACCCATAAACTTGCGCATTCTTGGCAAGGGATGCACATGGCAGACTTACAAAAGCATCAGCAAACAAAATAGGCAGTGCATAAGACCACTGTACGCATCACGCATCAGCCAAAAATGCTTTCCTAACTAACCAAAAATGACGAGTTCA
>JASANA010002650.1:0-13518 GCA_030248095.1 Ptycholaimellus sp. GST1_10
GCATCGAAAATCACAGTAAAAGGCTTGTAGGAAATTTCCTAAATTTGCAGTAGGAAAAGCAATTGCTTTAATCGCCTAAATGGGTGCATGAGATGCGATGGAGGTACTAAAACTTTCACAAAACGAAATTTGAATTTCCCTGGTTCCCTACCGCCTACAAAAAGCAAAGCATGGAAAGGCTAAAGAAAGCGCTGGGGCTGGGGACTGGGCGTAGAGGTTGAGGTGCTCATCGCAGGTGTTCTTGCAGCCGTTGCTGCCCTGGCCCGCACAGCCACTGCTGCTGTCCCTCGTTCACTGCCCGCTCGTCTCCTCCTCCCTTTTCAATCCAGCCGAAAGCAGGAGAAGACAAGAGTGTGAAAGTGGAGCACCAAAAGTTGAGGTGAGACAAGAGCAAGAGTGCTCTTGAATCACCAGATGCGCTTGTGAAGAGTGAAGGAGAGAGAAGGTGTTGCAGACGTGGAGGGCGGCCCCGTCGCCGCCGCAGAACTTGTAGCCGTTGTCGGAGGCCTTGGAAACGCGGAGGGCGGCCCCGTCGCCGCCGCGGAACTTGGAGAAGTTGGTGAAGGCCTTGTGAGCATGGTGGACGGCCTCGGCGCCGCCGCAGAGCTTGGAGAGGTTGCTGGAGGTCTTGAGAGCGCGGTGGACGGCCTCGGCGCCGCCGCAGAGCTTGGAGAGGTTGTTGGAGGCCTTGCAGACGCAGAGGGCGGCCCCGTCGCCGCCGCGGAACTTGAAGCAGTTGTTTCTGGTCTTGTGAACGTGGTGGACGGCCTCGGCGCCGCCGCGGAGCCTGGAGTAGTTGCTGAAGGCCTAGAGAACGCAGTGGGCTTGTAGCCTCTTTTGATGTGCCCTTTCTGGCATCTTCTTCTCGCCCCGCCTCCTGAGAGTTGGAGGGGGGCCCCTTCCGATCACTTTGTGGGCTTTTCACCTCTTCTTCCCGCCCCTCCTCCCATGGACTAGAGGGGGGCCCTTTCTGCCCTTTGGAGATGCTGAAGAAGCCCTGGCCGCCGTTGCTGGCCTGAGAGATGATGGCAAAGGACCTGGCGGGCTCCTCGCAGCCGCTGCTGCCCTTGGAGACGTTGAAGACGCGCTTGGTGGCCTGGACGGGCTCCTCGCAGCCGCTGCTGCCCTTGGAGACGTTGCAGATGCGCTTGGTGGCCTGGGCGGGCTCCTTGCAGCCGTCGCTGCCCTTGGGGATGCTGAAGATGAACTGGATGGCCTCCTTGCAGCTGTTGCTGCCCTGGGAGCTGATGTCGAAGCCCTCCCCGCTCTCCTCGCACTTGCTGAAGTCCTGGCCGCCGCTGCTGGCCCTGTCGCAGTTGCCGTAGCCTTCCTTGCAGCCGTTGCTGCCCTGAGAGACGCTGAAGACGAACTTGATAGCCTGGGCGGGCTCCTCGCAGCCGTTGCTGCCTTGGGAGACGTTGGAGCCAAAGCTGGGAACCTTCTTGCCACCTTTGTTGCTGCTGCCACCCTCGCTGGCCTTGTCGCAGGTGCCGTAGCCCTCCTGGATGCCGTTGCTGTCCTTGGAGAGGCTGTAGACGAGCTTAGCGGCCTCCTCGCAGCCGCTGCTGCCTTGGGAGATGCTGAAGACGGACTGGAAGGCCTGGGCAAGGCCAGGAGCTCCCCTGGCTAGGTGGCCGATCCTTTCTTGGGTCTCTCGGAGCTGGCGCTGCCTTTCTCCTGGACGAATCCAGGCTGGATCTGTGACTATCTTGAAGGTTAGAGGAAAGGAGAGAGGCCGAAGAGGCTGTCGATTGAGGAGGGCGTCGTGGAGGCTCTGAAGGTACTGGACTTGCTTGTGGAGGCTGGCCTGGTCTGGGAAGACATCCTCGAAGAAGTCGGCGAGCTCCTGGTCCAGCTTCTTGGCCTGGGCGTCGATGGAGAGGAGCTTCTTCTTCTTCTTGCCCGACTTGAGACTGGAGAGCTGGTTCATTTTGAACTTAGTTCTGACTGACTGAGCCCTGAGGAGGGCTGTTTGTGTACACTCGAGGCTGGTGGGTGGGCGCGGGAGATGTAGATAGGCGGGGGGTGTGTAGCCACTAAACTGCGCGCTCTGACGTCACAGAAGCACAAGATGATGAAATTTCGGGAAGGAAGGGTGGAAGTGAGGCTGGGAAGCTCTTTGCGAAAGAGAATCGCTAGGAGCGGGAAAGGAAAGGGTGAGGGAGGGTTGGAGGAAGCTTGAAGACGATGGTTGGAGGCGGAGGTCGTTGAGATGAGGCTGGAGCTTCCGAACTTGTTCCTGAGGCCGCTGCCGATGATGGAGACGAGTTTGTTGAAGTCCTAGTCCTCGGTGACCATGAAGATGAAGGAGTGGAAGGCTGGGAACATAGCTGCGAAGCCACTGCTCAGCTGGAACCCAAAAAGACCCACCAAACGCACTCCAACTCTCCCCAAACGAAATCCACCGAAAGAGGAAGTGAATCTAGGCCTGGGAAGGCACTAGCTTCACTAAACGCGATTGAGACGAAGCTTGTTGGGGGGAGAGAGCTTTAAGGTGGATGAGGAGACTTGAGCCGTTGCTGTAGTCCCTGCCGCTGTGGCCGAACACGCTGCCGCTGCAGGTGATGCCGATGCGCTTGTGCCTGTTGCCCTTGAGGAGTTCCACGTCCTAGTCCTCCTGCCGGAAGACCATGGACAGCTCCATATTGAAGATGCGGTTTGGTAGTCGTTTGAGAACGTTTTTATCCTTTCTTTAGCAAAACTGATGATCGAATGACATGGAGAAGGAGGGCGGCCAAAGTCTACGCGAAGCTGGCTGTAGAAGACCTAATATTTGGCACGAGATTGAAATCCTTTTCCCACACATATAATTTTCATCTGATATTTGCTTCCGTTCCCAATTTTAGTCCCATGCTTTTAATGCACTCTGTCAGCTAGTTTTAAAATAAGAACTACAATGATAAATCAAGATTTTGTCACAGAGTTTAAAACAATATTGCAGCGTTAGAACGTCAGTTTCGCAAATTTTTCCAATCATTTTGAGACATTGCGGGGGAGTAGGAAGGAAGTCTTCTTTTCATTAAACGGAAGGAGACTTCCTTCCTACTCCCCGCAATGTCTCAAGAAGTTGAATCGTTTCATTTCGCAAAAAAACACTGAGTTTTTCATGAAGCTCTAAAATGGTTGGTGAAAGGCATTGGTGCTAGCTGCACACCATTAGGCGGTGTTCACATTTAATGAGCTTGACAGGCTTAAAGAAAGTGGGTGCGTGTGAAATCTTGGACTTGGACGCTTTTCGAGCGGTGCTTTTGGACAGGAAAGAATTATCGCTTGCAGAATATTTTGCTGGACAGATATGCTGCTTTTACTGCTCTGCTTGCTGGTAATGGCGGGCGTTGGCGGGACGACGACTGACCCAGAGGAGGAAATCATCTTTTTCTCTGCGCGGCCCCGGGCTAGATTTTTCCATTTTTCTTTCCTGTTTCCTGAATTCTGCAGCTTCAACGAATGTGTATGCTTTTATGGCTGGTTTAACGAATGCGACGGTGCGTGAGGATAAAAAAGCTTGGTTTTTGTGGTTTTTTACTTGGCTCAATAGCTCACGCATGATACAGCGATTTGAGCTGAATACCACTTGGCATCTAATCGAACACAATTTGTATGAAATATATAGCTATCGTATGTCAATTATGGCGGTAGTATAGCGAGGAGCTGCGCAGAAAACAAGAAGATTTTGTGCTTTTTCATTATTATAAGCCTTAACAGAAAAAGTTTAATCACCAAAAATATGGCAAGTATGGCTTAAAATAGACTCGGGATAAAATTATCCCTCTTATCGTCTAATCAGTCTGATATCATCCGTTAAACAAAAACTATTTTGGTTGAGAGAAACTAAATTTAGCTGCATCGCTGTAATTGAATGAAAAGACGCTCAAAAAGTGTTCGTTTGGCCAAATAAAACATTGAAATTCCTTTTTAAATCACTCAAATTGTTATCCACTGAAAACTTTTCGAGATGAGCATGATGCGCACATGATAGGCTGATATGGACACGAAGGAGGTGGAAATGGCACGTGTTCGACAGAACATCCTGCAGTCCAAGCCTGCTCTCATGCTTCTCAAACTCTTTCTGAAGGTTTCGCTTCCTTTGAAACAGAAAAATCCTACTTTTTTGCCAAAATTTATGAAAGAAGGAACGCTGTTGCAGATGGGAAAGTCGGGCATGGCGGCCACCTTGCGAGGCTCACCTCTTTTGGTCAATGCTATTCAAGTTTCAAGCAAGTGACGCAATGCTCTTCCAAAAAATATACAAATATTAAAATCATACAAAAACATTCCTGCTTCATGAAGCTTGCGGCAATGGAACTCTGTCGTCTGAGTTGAGCGTGCAATTTCGTGTTCTTCGGAGCAACCGCTTCTAAATCATTTTTAAGACAAACTAGCCTCCAAGGATCAGAATCAGGCAACTGAAGGCACACTGGCACAACCGTAAAACACCACTGCGGCGTCACTTTGAATCTTTGGACAGGGAAGAGCGATTGGAGCCGCCGGGTCCCGTGGACGTTCTTCTGCAAATTTTTGCCCATTTCCATCCTTCTCTATCTTTGCTTCAACTAATCGAAAAAAACATATATTTTAGACTCAGATTCAATTGTCAATTGATCAATCAATTGTCAATTGATACCTGAGCGCAGCTCCGCTGTGAGCACTGAGGCTGCGGAACCAGGCAGGGTCCTGGAAGAAGCTGGCAAAAAGTGGCTCTTCTAGAATACTTCTGCAGTCTGGCCTGTCCTCGGGGCACGGGCTCAGCAGTCGCTCCACCAAACTGCTCTACAAATCCGGCGCCCTTTCTCTCCTTCTAATCACTGCAACATGCAAGAAACCTCTTGCGGATACTGTCTCTGAAAGCTGGTCGGAAACAGCCCCCGTCTGGCTTCACTCAGCGCCATTCTTCGCTCCATCTCCGTTCCGAACGGGACCTCAAACCAGCCTTTTGCCAATGCATTTGTAGTCGGCCAGTAATAGAGATGAAGAAAGTAGAGAGGAGGCGAACGAGGAGCTCCAGCAGAATGAGGCCGAGACTGAAAACGTCCACTTTGGCGGTGTAACAACGGCCGGCCATCTGCTCAGGGCTCATGTACAGCCGGGTCCCAACGTCCGCTGTGTGCCGCTTGTTGGACATCGCCACTTCTTCTGCTACCTCTACCTCGCTTTCTGCAATCAGGACGATAGATGAAACCTCTTTTCTGCTGCTCCGAGAAATGTATTGAAAACCAAAAGAAGGAGAGGGATGCTTTTGATTGGTGAAACATCTGCTATTCGGGTAGCCAAAGGGCAGGCCAGGCCAACCAGGGGCGCAGAGTTGTTCCTCATCGGCGACGGCGGTGGCGAGGCCGAAGTCGCCGACCTTGAGGTGCTCCGCGTGGTCGAAGAAGATGTTGGACGGCTGCAACAGCTCTCCTTCTAGTTTCTGTCGGCTAACTTTGGGGTTGGGGTACCTTGAGGTCTCTGTGTATGAGTCCGGCCTCGTGGACGTACTCCACGGCGGACAGCACCTGCGCGAACCAGTCCAGCATGCGGGAGTGGGGGAGGCGGGAGGCCGACGTTCTGTTCTCGCTTAGCCAGGCACCCAGCGTCGATTCTGGTAAGGCATGGAACAGGTAGTGCGATTTTCGGGATCAGATGTTGCTATATTACAACAAACAAATAGAGAATAAAATCTCACAAATTGCTAAATCCGGTCCATGATAAATATTTTGTTGAAAATTAGAAAAAGATATACCCTGGCATAACTGCATAGTGATGAAAAGATAGAGGCGGTCCGAAAGGACTGGCCCCGTAGGCATCTCCGCGGGCCCCTCAGCTTCCGCGTCTTCATCAGAAGAGTCCGCTTTGAACACTATCTTCAAATCACAAGAGCCATCAATGTCCTGTTGTCTAGAGGCGTTTTTTGAAAAAAAGCAAATTTTTTCCGCGTTTTGGTTGTGTTGTATGAAATGCAGGCTTACTCTTAGCTTGAATGGAGGCCATTACAATTTTGGATTTTTTGCTCAAGAAAAAAACTGGTTTGTTCAAAATTTCAAAGCTTAGTTAAATAGCTAGTGAGAAAAGGAAACCTCAAGCGACTGCGATGCCAACTCCGGGCGTGAGGGATCCGGCTGACAGCTGGAATCTACCGATTCCCCGTCTGGCTCCTCTCTCAAATCGGCCAGAACAATTTGTGATTGAAATGATTGATTTTAAAAAGGATTTATTGAGTAATTAAAAATGAAGCCAAAAATGAGACCGTGTGGTAGAATGAGTCCAGGAGGTGGAGGCGTGGTGCTCGTTCAGGCCGCTGTCCCCGCTTCCCTGCTCCGTATTGGCAGCACAGCTGGGGAACGGATGGCGAATGGCCGCGCTGAAGCCAGCAATTATTCATCAAGCGCCAGTCACTTGAGGAATGAGCGTAAATGTTTTTAGGAGAACACAAAAGACTAGGATGGCTTGCGGGTTTCTCAAGTACAAGAGGAAAGACAGCCAAAGCTTGGGGCTGGTCCAAACAAACCGGCGGTGCTTTCGAGTTGCTGCCGCCTCTTTCACAACTTCTAGGAGACTGTCGAGCGTGGGGAGTCCACGGCGGAGCTGCAGCAACCCGCCCCCAGCTCTCCTCCTCTCTCCTTCGACATCAGACCACCCTGGACGTCTAGTCACAACAAGGCCAGACTTCACGTGAACGCCGAGTGGGCCTCTGGCAGGAGCTAAGCCCGCTCTCTTTTGGTGGTCCCTCATCTTCTTCTCTCATCTCCTCGCCCCCAAGGATTGCAGCATGGCGTCCCTGAAACCCTCCTTCCTGAGCAGAAGCGGAGAGCTTGGCTGCAACCCTGACGACATTACACCCCCGTTGCATTCGCCACTCAGGCTCCCACTTCACTCACGTCCTTCCTGCTAGGACAATCGTCCTTAGCAGCATCCTCACATCTCCCTTTATCCCTTCCTTTTCCCTCTAGAGTCTAGCGCTATCGCGCTTCATCTATTCCACTGCACATCTCACCACTCCCCTCCTTTCTAGCATCTTACCCTCTTTTCTACTATCCCCTAAGCACTCTGACCAAGCCAACTTATAATCCGTCTGGAGCTGATTCTGGACTGAGGCCGTGCAAGTCTACTTTCGCACAAAAGGATGACTGGGCTGCTCTCCGGAACAGTCTCCCTGCAGCAAGCAAGAAAGCAGTTCTCTAGAAATTATGCATTAGCGGTTTCGATGAGACTCCTGGCAAGCACCAGTTCAAGCGACAAGCCTGGTGGAGAAGAATAAGAGCATCAACGATCGCTCCATGCAATGCAACTCAGACAGGCAGACGAAAGTTAGAATGAAAAATAACAATTAGTCTGCCTAGTTTGTGCTTGCATCACAGCAGCGGACATGGAAACGAACAGAGGAACTGAATGCAATGAAAAGACAGGAGTAAGATAGGCTCAGTGTCAGTAAAACTGCCTCTTCTAATAGTCCCATAATACTCTACTCCTTTTCTCTTTCCCTGTTTCTTCTCTATTCCTTTCCTGCTTCTTCCACACCTCATTTCCTGCCACAGTCCCTCCTTTTAGCACTGGTGAGTAGGGCCAGAGTTTGGAGACACCAGCAAGCTGTGGCCTCAACAGCAGCTGTCCTTTTGGCACTACTGCGCCATCTGCTGCGACAATGAGCGCCAACTTCACCTGCTCTCGCTGCGGCAGTACCAACACACCCGCTGCGCCCATCAACTGCCGGACCTGCCGCCAGAGCTTCTGCTTCCCATGCACCACGGGCATGCTGGAGGCCAGCATCAACCCGGAGGACCTCCGCTTCCTACCCAACCTCTGCCAGTACCTTCTCAACAACTTCAAGGAGGGCTACTTCTGCCAGGCGTGCTTCGAGAACCAGAACAGAGATGGCATGTCCATCCTCCTCCAACTCATCTCTCAGGGCATCTTCCACCCCAACAACCTCCAATGACTGCTGGACGAAATCTGAGAAGATTCGGTGGGAGTGAGGGAGATGCTGGAGTGGATGATCTGGAACTTCTATTCTGCTGCCTGCCAGAAGATGAACTACGGTCCCTACTTCCCAGCCCCACAGCCAGCTCAACACCTACCAGTGCCTGTGGACCCCTCCATCCAAGACCCGCCTCTCCAGGACCTCCTCCCCCCTACTCCTTCTGCCCCGCAACCTCCCACGCACCACACCAGTGCTCCGGAGCGGGATGGAGACAGTAGAAGCCAGACGCAGTCCATCAGCGGCCACTGGGACGAGGAC
Source organism: Ptycholaimellus sp. GST1_10 (assembly GCA_030248095.1). Classification (NCBI taxonomy): domain Eukaryota; kingdom Metazoa; phylum Nematoda; class Chromadorea; order Chromadorida; family Chromadoridae; genus Ptycholaimellus; species Ptycholaimellus sp. GST1_10. The sequence continues at coordinate 8,216 of JASANA010002650.1, forward strand.
ATCGCCAGCGCCTACAAGAGCACCATCGATCGCCTCAACTTGTGTGGCTATCAGGTGATTGCTTTGGACCTACTCATCAGGAACCTCGGCCCCGCCCATCCCAGAGCTGCGGAGTACGAGATGGAACGTGCCTTCAAGATACGTAGAGAGGAGGAGGAGAGGATAGAGAGGAGCTCAGGGAAGAGGCGGACTGACTGGGTCAACTGTGCTACTCCATCACCTCGGAGCAACTCCTCAGCGCCATTCTCCCAGACCCCACCACACCCCCTCCTACAGTCTCTCACTCCTTCTCCTTCAACGGCATTCAACGGCCCACGGGAGGACAGGAGGAGCACCGCCTCAATCAACAGACCCCCACCCAATCACCGCATCTGACCCCTGCCCAACAGCCTCAGGTGCCACTCACCGCCCAAATTCCGCCCATCCAGACACAGCCAAGCCTCAACGCCTCAGTCTCCGGACCCTTAGCCAACATGAACGATCTCCGTGACAGCCTTCCTCCTCTAGCAGGCATGCCAGCTGCCGCACAAGATGGATCAGCCGCCAGCCTGATACCGGAACGGGAAAATTGTCCCTCAGTGGGAGCCACAGCACCCACAGCCAGACCCACAGTGCCCACCCAGACGGCCGTGGGGTCCATGCGGGGGTCCATCCAGCCCACATTCTCCCGGCCCCCTCAAGGTGGAGAAAGCCATCACTCACTCAACCAGGAAACCGGACACTTCTGTCGGCCACCGAGCCGCAGTCAGCGGCCGCCACAGCGCGAACCCACGCCGCCACAGCGCGGACTCACGCCGCAGGGACGTGCACAAGACCCCTTCATGCCCGTCAGACCTGCTTCCCACAATCAAGCACCCCAGCCGCCGCCTCCAAGGCTGGCACTGAATGATGTGGTGACGGACAGATATCTCTCTGACATCACTGGCAAACAGCTTCAGTTCCCCAGACACGACCATGGCAGCGTCCCACGGGACTTCTACTGGACCGGGGACTGCCCCAAACTGGCCCCTGGAGAGCTGCCAGACTCGCTGGAGGTCATGGCTGACCACCACCGATCCGTCACCTCTCCAACCCCCTGCGTCCATGGCCAGCACAGCGCCGCCGGCTGGGTACTGTCCAATGTCCAGGAGTGGGACCCAATCCCAGCCCAACTGGCACCCCCACTCCCAGTCAGCCTCCCGGAGCGTCGTCCGGAGCCCATCACTCGTCCGAACAGAAAGACGAGCAGGGAGGAGGCGAAAGAGCTGGAGAGAAGCATGCTCATCAACTTTGCCCACTCCGCCCCCCAAACTCAGCGAGGGCATGTGGACAGCGGAGTCTACAGAGCCACCTCTCAACCGCCGATGCACCCAGTGCAACTGCAGCCAGAGCAGCAGCTCTACAACCCACCCTCGCAGCAGCCGCCCCCAACGTGGCTACCAGCACAACCGTGCCAATGGCTGCCGCATCAGCAACCGCCGCCACAAGGGCCGCCGCTGCTGCCGCAAGGGCAGCAGCCGCTGCCTCCTCAGCCACAAGGGCTGCCTCTGCAGTCACAAGGACTGCCTCACCAGGCACAAGGACTGCTGCCTCAAACTCAGGAGCCCCGACACCACTACTACTGGGCGGACCAAGCAAGCACAGTGCCCCCCTTGCATGCACATCCAGCTGCCCCCACCGTCAATGAGCAAGGCCAAATTGTCAGAGCCCTGACTCAGCTCATGCAACTCTTCGCCAGAGAGCAACTGCGTTCAACGAGGCCCCAGCTGGAAGTACCCAAGTTCAGCGGGAACCCCCTCAAATACCATCTCTGGCGCAATCTCTGGACCAACTACATGGACTCTGCCGCCTACACGCTGGTGGAGAGGATGGTCTTGTTGGTGGAGGCCCTCTCCGGGGAACTGGCCAGGCTCACCGAGATGTACGGCACCGATCCCGCCATCACCTCCTCCCTCCTTGCCAGCACCCTCGCTCGGAACTCTCTCATCCTCCCCTCACTCTGCATCCTTCACACTCACATCGGCAAACTGTTGATGGGAGTAGTGGAGTCTTCATTGCCTCCCGTGAGTGGAGCGCAGAGAAGACAAGCGATGGCCCTGATGAACTCATCCATTGTCCACAAGCTCCAGAACTACCACACGCTGGAGAGGGAAGGCATCTCCGGGGAAGAGCTCACGATGACGGTGCAGGAAGAAGTGCTGGGCAGATTCTGGGCGCTCATCAAGAAGGGACCGGAGCGCTACATGGCCCCCTTCCCCTTCACGCAGCCCTTCCCCAGCGACGCAAGCCTCAACTTCAACCACGCCTACAAGCGACTGCAGTCCGCCTACCAAACGCTGGAAAGAAAGGGCCTCACTAAGATGTTCCACGAGGCCATCATGGGGCAGGTGGAGGCCGGCTACTCAGAGCTGGTCATCAATGCTGAGGGCACGGAGGTCCGCGGGAAGACCTTCTACTTGCCCTGCTTCCCCGTCATCAAAACCTCTTCCCTCCACACCAAGTGCCAACCCATCCTGGACCCCACCACAAAGGTGCATCCAGACCTCTCCTTCAACGATCTGCTGGAAACAGGCCCTCAGCTGCTCAAATCCCTCATCGGCATCATCCTGCGCAGCTGCTTCTCCAAGATCATCATCTTCGGAGACTTGGAGAAAGCCTTCCTGCAGGTTGATCTGACCCCAGACCATCGCAACCTCACCCGCTTCCTCTGGCTCGACGACTGCGGATGTCCTCCCAGCAGGGACAACGTCCGCGTCTTCTGCCTGAAGAGAGTCGGATTCGGCTTCAAGTCCAGCCCCACCATCCTTCAGGTTGTCATCGACACTCACCTGGCCAACTATGACTCCCCCCTGGCGGAGGAGATCAAGTCCCTCACCTATGTCGACAACGTCGCATTCACAGCCGCCACCTGGGAGGAAGCGATGAGAAAGAAGGAGGAAGCCAAGAAGATGTTTGAGGACGTGGGAATGAATCTGCGGGAGTTCACCTCCAACTCCCCCGAGTTCAACAGGAAGCTGCGGTCCAAGGAGAGAGGAAAGATGGAAGGGCAGAAGATGCTGGGAGTGGCTTGACGATGCGATGTGGAGAATGCGCATGATGCGATGCGGAGAATGCGCTCGTACGATGCAGAGAAGGACATGCTGGGAGTGGCTCGACCGGAGAAGAAACCCACCTTTCCCCCCACAAAGCGCCTCATCCTCTCCCACTATGCCTCCCACTTCAACCCCTTTGCCCTCATGGCCCCTGTCCTCCTACGAATCAAGCTCCTCTTCCACGACATCACCCTGGCCAACTATGACTGGGACACGCCCATCACCAGGGAAGAGTTCACAGAGTGATGGGAGGACTGCGTGGAGGACTTGGCTGGAATCCCGACCATCTCCTTAGCGAGGAGAGCCACCTTCACCGGCGCTGACACCATCACCTTGCTCGGCTTCTCGGATGCCAGCAACAGGGCCCATGGCTTTGGCATCTACAGCCACACCTACACAAACCAGGAGGCCACGCAGGCTGTGGTCCTCTACGATGGCCAGGGCCACCACAAGGAGAAGACTCAGGGAGCACTCTGCACCCTCCTCTTTGCCAAGGCCTCCCCCAACCCCGTCAAATTGGAAGACACGCCAAAGATGGAGCTGCTGGCCTTGGAGAAGGCCGCCAAGGCCCTCAAGACCAGCTGCAATGAACTCCCTCCCGACATCCGGGTCTGTGAGATGCGGCTGTACATGGACTCCATGATCGCCCTCCAGCAATGCCACAATGGCAAGGGGCCCACGCTCTACACCAAGAATCGGATCACCAAGATCCAAGAGCTCCAGGCGGAGCTGGGCTTCTCCATCCATCACGTCTCTACCAACCAGAACCCAGCAGACATGGCATCCAGAGGCCTGTCCATTGAAGACATGAAGGAGCCCGAGAACTTCAACCTCTGGTTCCATGGACCCAGCTGGGTGCAAGGCAAGGCACAGGAGTTTCCCTCCTACCACCATCCGAGCGCAGTGGACATTGTGGAGCTGACGGATTGCCACGAGGCCTCCACCACTGGACCCCAGATGCACTGCATGGTCCAGACGACGAGGAAGGTGCTGATGGAAGATGCCGTGGAGGGACCCTTCGGCTTCCAGGCGCAGCACTTCATCGGCAAGACCTTCAACTACCTCCTCAACTCCACCGTCCAGGCAACGAGAGCAAAGAGGAAGTTCCTGCGCCAACATCCAATCCCCAGAGGCCCAATCATGGCAGCGGAGAGAGAAGCTGCCGAGGAGCTCTGGGTGTGCCATCTGCAGCAACGCTGTTTCAAGGATGTCCTCAAGGCCCTTGAGAACCCGGAGGCAAATGCGCCAGGCCACGTCATCCAGCTCATCCGCAACCTTGACCTACAGCTCTCTGACACTGGTCTTATTCGCTGTGGAGCATGGCTGGAGCGGATGACACTGCCCTTGGATGCCAAACACCTGCTCCTTCTGCCCAACGAGCACCCCTTCACCATCCTCCTCATCCTCCACTACCACGAACTGGTGGGGCACATGAAGACAAAGTCCACACTAGCCATGATGCGTCAGCGCTACTGGATAACGTCTGGAGCAAGGAGAGTAAGAGCTGCGCTGAACTTCTGCGCTACCTGTCGCTGCGTGGATGCGATGCCCTTCGCGGCCCCTCAATTCCGCTCCTACCTGGCCATCCGCTTCGAGAAGAGGAGCGTCATGAAGAACGTGGCCATGGACCTTAAGGGACCCTACTACGTCCTCTACGAGACTGGCAAGACGAAGAAGAAGAAGAAGGAGAAGGGGTCCGACAAGGTGACCGAGGTGCCGGACTACCGCCTGGGCAAGGCCTACATCCTCGTCTATACCTGTCAGGTAACCAGAGGAGTCAGCCTGGCTCTCCTACACCGCATCGACGGACCCACCGTCCTTGGAGCCATCCGCACCCTCACCGGCCGCTTCAGCTACCCACGCAAGGTCTATTGCAACAATGGCTCCCAACTCGTCTGGGCCACCCTCTCCCTCTCTGACTACACTGACATCAACTTGAGCCAGCAGGATGTGGACGTCCTGGAAGCCTACTTCCTTCTTCGTGGCACCACACTCCGCACCATTCCCCCTACCATCCAGCCTCCTCAGGACTGGTGGAGAAAACGGTGGGAATGGTGGGCAAGGTGCTGGCCAAGATGAAGGCGGAGAACCAGGAGCAGACGATCAAGTTCTTCGACATGCAGCCCATGCTGCAGGAGGTTGAGGCCATCCTCAACTGCCATCCCCTCTTCGCCTACGGGGAAGAACCTCAAGTCCTCACCCCCGCCCACTTCCTCTACCCCAACTTGGAGC